>JBAFTA010000024.1:2925129-2943594 GCA_036919975.1 Melanotaenia parkinsoni | reverse complement strand
CCCTCCTTGTTATTTATATGAACAACAGAAAATAAATATTCACTCGGATGGTAGATTACGTATCGTTTATTGAACATGTATTCAAAGTTGAGATAAGGATGACAGATGTGAGGTGTCAATGCTGTCCTTCTGATACATCAGACTCCCACAGCCAGCAGATGGAGCAAGAGATGAAGAAACCAAATAAATTAAATAAATGATTGTGTTTAAAAAGATTCTTAAGGACTCTATGAAAAGAAAATATAATGAGTAAGGAAAATTTGTTGTGTTATGTTTTGTTTGTATTGTATTGTTGTGTATTTTGTAGATAATAAATAAAGTGTAAAATGTGAAGTACTGTATGTGTAAGAACTCAGCGGCATGTTGGCCTGCAGCTTTTTTGGTTAAAATTTTTATTGTTACATAAAAATGACTCATTATTGGTTTAATTATTTTGTGAGAGAGGGGCAGATCAGTCAGTTGACGTGCGATCCAGAATCAGCCAACAACTGTAATCCCTAGCAGACACAAGTGTAGATTTTTCAATGTTTCTCAATGTTTTTAGTTTTTTTTTTTTTTTTTAGTTTTTGTAAGTCATTTGGTTTAAATACAAACATCACTATTTCATCAAACAATATCAACTTGGGTATATGTGCACGCAGCTTATTCGGTACTTGGTTGAGCCAAAGATCTGGACAAATCTTTCTAACTCATTCTGTGAGTAGAAGCATTAAGCTAAATGTGGAAATGCTCCTTAAACAACTGAGTCTTTAGCTTGCTTTTAAAAGTGGATAAGGACTCTGCAGATCTTTATAGTATAGTCTTTAAAACCTTTAAATTCACCTGCAGCAGATTAGTTTGATAAAATACAAAATCCCAACTGTATGACGGGACAGTAAAGTGGGAGTAATGGTTGTGTTCTGGTAACATTTCCAGTTTTATTCCTTCGTGCATAAAAAAATGGGCCTCAACAACTTAACTAAATTGTAATATAATTTAAAGACATTTTTAAGAAAAAGAAACAAAAAATAAAAAACTAAAACGGTTTTATTTATTCAAAGCTTTGATTATACATTGTTAACTTTATTTAAAATGAGTTTCGTACATTCAAATAAGCAAAAGTAATCAGTGGTGGGTATAAATTTATACATTCCAATAATCATTAAATCAGTTAATGTCATTATATAGTAAATGAAACACATTTGTTTTTATCACCAGACATGAGATTTTTTGTTCTCCTGGAAAACATGTTAGTTTCAGCTAATTTAGCATTTCCAACATCTTTGGTCTTTTGTCTTTAACATAACATTTTGAGCCTCTATTCACAATTTATAGCATCTGTTCCAGCAATTTTAAAACACTGGTTAATCATTTTATCACCATGACTGAGTTAAAAAGAACTTGATGCTGGACACTGTGGTTTATTTCAACCACAGCCATAATTACAGGCGTAGTCCCTGAGAGTTGCTGGTAGTTTCCAGGCCATTTCTGAATACGTGGAGAGAATACAGGTGGTGTGAAAGGGTGTAACTGGCTTGTTTTAGCAGAGATAACTAATGGAAATAAAACTTTTATACACAATTCTCTATCAAGATAAAAAACCCAAAATGTGTTACAATAAAACATAAAATCACACAGGAAACATAAAAGTTGAGTCCCCAGATGTCAGGCTGAGAGGAAGGGAGTTCCAGAGCTTGATCATTTAAAGCTCTAAGTTAAAACCAGTGTTTTAAAATGCACTCTGTAACGAAGCCAGTGCAGCTGGATTAGCATAGGGGTGACACAATACTGAATAGTGTTTGTCTTTAGCCTTGCAGCAGTGTTCTGGACAACCTGCAGACTTTCTGTGGACTTTTTACTTAACAATGTGAATATAGTTAAATAGTCAAGACGTGAAGAAATGAAGGCATGAACGATCATCTCCATCTCAGATCGTGACACAAGTGCACTCAGTTAGGCAATATTTTTTAAATGATAAAAACAAGAACGAACCAGCAATTTAATATGAGCATCCAAAGATAGCGTACGGTCAAGAGTTACTCCAAGGTTCCTGACTGAGGGCTTAAGAGATGAGGAAAGTGGGCCAAGACTCTTTTAGGGAGAAATCTGCCACAGGCATATAGAAAGACTTCAGTTTTTGCATTGTTCATTTGAAGAAAGTTGTCATTCATCAAACTTCTGACAGCACCCAAACAAGATCTGGATCTTAAAAACACCCTGAAGTTTAAAAGTAATATAAAGCTGAATATTATCAGCATAAAAATGATAAGAAATATCTTTAAAAGAGCCTAAAATATGCTGCAGAGGGAGCAAATATGAACAACGAAGGCCTCAGAACAAACCCCTGTGGAACACCGTAGGCAAGTGATGAAGAAGAGGACTTAAATTTGGCACCAGCCACAGAAAACGATCTTCCAAACAGATATAAGGAAAACCATTTCAAAGCAGTTCCTGATACCCCAACCCAGTGTTTTAGTCTGTTAAGCATGACATGATGATCGGAACAATGGCCTACATCACTCTGCATCAAGATGTCGTTGGAGACCCTGAGAAGGGCAGAGTAAGGTGAGCCCTGTGAAAACCAGACTGAGGACCATTTCGTTAGCATAAAAAAATCATTTGGCTTTAGCTCTTCCCCACAGAAACAAAAGTTGAACCCCCGATAATAAACCTCACATACTCAAACATAAAAGTGTTTTAGAGACATATAAAAAGTAAGCAAAAAGACAAACTATGAAAAAACATCACTTTAACCCCTCTAAACAAACCCTGAGACACTGCCGTGTCTACTTCTTGTGGACCTTCTGATAGTGTCTCTTCAGAGTTCCTTGTCGTGAAAATCTTGCTTCACAAAGATCACAGTTAAACGGTTTCTCTCCTGAGTGGATGGACATGTGTGCTTTAAGATGCCCGCTTCGTATAAACCGTCTTCCACAATCATCACAAGCAAACATCCTCTTCCTCTTTACTTCGGGGATTTTCTCATCTCTTGAGTGATGCTTTATGTGTCTCTGAAGATGAGAATTTCTGTAAAATGTTTTATCACACTTTTCACAGGCAAATGGTTTCTCTCCGGTGTGGAGCTTCATGTGTCTCCCGAGACTTCCTGGGCGAGAAAACTTTGCCCCGCAATCACCGCAGACAAATGGTTTAACTCCCGAGTGGCTTATCATGTGTGCCTGGAGATCACCTTTAAGTCTAAATCTTCGCTTACAGCTGCTGCAAGCAAAGGGTTTTTCTCCTGAGTGAATCTTCATGTGTGCATTCAAACATGCCTTCTGGCTAAAGCTTTTACTGCAAACATCACACTGAAAAGGTTTCGCCCCCAAGTGAATATTCATGTGAGTCTTTAGAGTAACCTTGGTACTAAATGTTTTCCCACATTCCTCACAAGCAAAAGGTCTCTTTCCAGTGTGCACTCTCATATGTACCTCAAGATACTGACATGTAAATTCTTTACCACATTCGACACAACGTGCTAGATTCTTCTCAGAGTGAATGCGCATGTGGACATTTAGAGAAGCCTTCTGTTTAAATGTTTTCCTGCATACATCACAAGCAAAACGCTTCTCCCTTGTGTGCTTCATCATGTGTCTCTCCAGGTTATACTGAAATAAAAATGTTTTACCACATTCATCACATTGTTTCTGTTTCTCTCCTGCTTGGTCTCTCCTAGTCTTTGCTCTGAGATGTTTCTGATCATTCACACAGCTGGAAGACATGTCATATGTCTCTGAAGAGACTGTTTGGACGCTAACTGTTTATCACACATGGAGCAGCTGAAGGACTTTTTGGCAGTTTTACCTGGCACTTTACCTTTTACGCCAGACCGAGGCGCTCTGCTTTTTCTCACGTGATGGTCAACGTCATCACTTTCAGATTCTGAACCTGACAGATGTTCATTCCAGTCATCGTCGTCATCAGTCTCAGAGGAATCTGAAGGCAAATCATCAGCATTTGATTCTGAATAATCATTTGCCTCTGGGTTTTCTGCTGGTTCTGGTCCTCCACAATCCTCTTCATCAGGTTCTGCTTTTGTCTGTGTGGTGGAGTTTTTGGTTGGAGGCTCTGTCTCTCTGTCATTGGTTTTGATTTGATGGAGCTGAAGGAACTGCGCTTTCTCTTCATCATCTTCACTCTTTACAGTAACGCTAAATAGAAATTGGTTGGTATCAGTTTTCTCCTTCTCATTAAGCTGCTCTTCCTCCTGGCTGATCCAGATTTTCTCCTCTTCCTTCTTTAAATCAAGTTGTGGATCTTTCTGGGCCAGAGTGGAGTCCCATTCATCAGAAACCTCTTCTTTCATCTCCATGAGCTGCTGGCCATCTGAAAGAAATAAACATATTTCAACTTCAAGTAATATTTCTGTCCCTGATGGGAACCTTTGTTTACAGACAGGTCCTCAAGACAGTAAAACATAAAACGTTAAAATCCACTCGCAAACAGTCATATACATACATGCAGGCTTATATTTGTAGAATCTTTGACTCCAACATTTTCAAACCAGTAAAGTACAATCTCAAGATACTGACATGTAAATTCTTTACCACATTCGACACAACGTGCTAGATTCTTCTCAGAGTGAATGCGCATGTGGACATTTAGAGAAGCCTTCTGTTTAAATGTTTTCCTGCATACATCACAAGCAAAACGCTTCTCCCTTGTGTGCTTCATCATGTGTCTCTCCAGGTTATACTGAAATAAAAATGTTTTACCACATTCATCACATTGTTTCTGTTTCTCTCCTGCTTGGTCTCTCCTAGTCTTTGCTCTGAGATGTTTCTGATCATTCACACAGCTGGAAGACATGTCATATGTCTCTGAAGAGACTGTTTGGACGCTAACTGTTTATCACACATGGAGCAGCTGAAGGACTTTTTGGCAGTTTTACCTGGCACTTTACCTTTTACGCCAGACCGAGGCGCTCTGCTTTTTCTCACGTGATGGTCAACGTCATCACTTTCAGATTCTGAACCTGACAGATGTTCATTCCAGTCATCGTCGTCATCAGTCTCAGAGGAATCTGAAGGCAAATCATCAGCATTTGATTCTGAATAATCATTTGCCTCTGGGTTTTCTGCTGGTTCTGGTCCTCCACAATCCTCTTCATCAGGTTCTGCTTTTGTCTGTGTGGTGGAGTTTTTGGTTGGAGGCTCTGTCTCTCTGTCATTGGTTTTGATTTGATGGAGCTGAAGGAACTGCGCTTTCTCTTCATCATCTTCACTCTTTACAGTAACGCTAAATAGAAATTGGTTGGTATCAGTTTTCTCCTTCTCATTAAGCTGCTCTTCCTCCTGGCTGATCCAGATTTTCTCCTCTTCCTTCTTTAAATCAAGTTGTGGATCTTTCTGGGCCAGAGTGGAGTCCCATTCATCAGAAACCTCTTCTTTCATCTCCATGAGCTGCTGGCCATCTGAAAGAAATAAACATATTTCAACTTCAAGTAATATTTCTGTCCCTGATGGGAACCTTTGTTTACAGACAGGTCCTCAAGACAGTAAAACATAAAACGTTAAAATCCACTCGCAAACAGTCATATACATACATGCAGGCTTATATTTGTAGAATCTTTGATTAAAGGAATATGTTAACCAATTCAATAAAGGACTTCAAACACGGGAGTATTAATTTTTCTGTCCACATCAAAAACCTTTAACTTCCTTAAGAAATGCAGCATTGATGGTTCTTCTTTGTCACTGCCTCCACATCAGCATCAAAGTTCAGCTTATTGTCTAAAAACATACCAAGATACGTGTACTGTTCCACCTGCTTCATGTCTTTACCATTCATTCTGGTCTGTGATGGAGAGTGAGAAGACTTCCTGAAATTGATAACCAAGTCTTTAGGTTTTTCAGTATTTAGGTTCTGGTGGGCTTCATTGCACCATTTAACAAAGTCCTCCACCACTGGCCCACGGTTGTCCTCATCACCATGCAGCAGACACAAACTGACCAATTTTAGGATGTGCCTGTCCTCTTGCTGACTCCCACAGTTGCAGGTATACATCCAGGATCACCAGATCCAGTCCTCAAGGACTGGTGTCCTGCAGGTGTTGGATGTTTCCCTACTACTGCAACACCTGATTCAAATAAAATGGATCTCTAACTGCTTGTTGTCAAGTTCTGCAAAAGTCTGTTAATGACCCAGTCATTTGAATCAGGAATGTTGCTGCAGGAAAACATCCAATATCTTCTGGATTCCAGCTCTGGAGGACTGGAATTGGTGATCCTTGGTAAACATGATGTAAAGCAGAGGTGACAGGACATATCCTGAGGAAATTCTGACATTGTCCCGTTCACTCTCACCCTCTGAGACCTGCCTGTTAAAAAAAGTACTTGGTTGGATTGTATTGAAAGCAGATGAAAAGTCCACAAATAAATGTTTGGCATGTGTCCGGGGGCCCTCAAGATGTCTCATCAGGACTTGAAGTAAACAGATGCAAGCATCTTCCACTCCACACATGAGCAATGTTGCATGCTGGGAGCATCATTCTGTAAGGTAGGCGTCTCAAACTCTGGTCCATGAGGGCCACTGTCTTTTAGGGATGTCACAATTACTTAGTTTGATCATTACCAGTGGTATTAAAAACGCCACAATTATTTAATTATAAAGATCCGCCAATATAGTCACTTTCCCAAAGGATTTTGCCTGAACCATAACAGCAGATCAGAGGAACTTCTACATGGAACAAAAACAAAGTTACACCATGTTGTTGCTTGTGCTGCTTTGTTTTTCTTCAATGTGAGTTGCAGAGGAGGCGAACCTCAGTGGAGGAGTTATTGTCAAAAGGTGAGGGAGAGCCCTTATGACACATAACCCCCACCCCCCTGTACATACTGGAACTGTTCCATGTTATATTGAGCATTACTGTAGATGTGAACATGGTGAAACAATAGAATTACTTTAGTGTGGTGGTGTTTGTTTTTGTTTTTTTTATTGTAAGTGGTTCTGTGCATGAATGACATCATACCGAACCAGGACTCACGTTGACCACCGTGTTTTAGTATAACTTTAGATAAGGTACGACTGGTTCCTGTTCAGATCAGATGGGGAACAGAAACATTAGAAGTGCTGATAAAACCGTAGAGGAGATATTAGGTTAACATTGGGTGATACTTCTGCCAAGATGGAAAGAATTTATTTAGAATTTCATCTAATGAATCTCCTTGTAATCCTATGTTAATGTTGTTTTTTTTGCACCTTGTTTTAATGTTTATTATGTTTTATGTAAAGCAATGTTAACTTTCTTGTACTTGACATGTGCTATACAAATAAACCTGCCACTCCTTGCCTTATTTCATATAAAAAAACACACTTTAACATCAGGGTGGCTTATTTTCACATCACATTTCATCAGAAGGTTTTTACTGGTTCTAAACATTAGATGGCACCATGGTGCAATGGGAAACTTTTCTGTGTTGCCTCATTTCATGATTATCATTTGGAAAACCGAGAGTTATATAAATTGAAGCATCTATTTTATTAGATAAGCTTTTTGGATGATCCAGGACCCCTCCCCCCCTCCCCCCTTTTCTTAGGGTAAGGAATGTAGGAGATGTCTGGCAACTGTCAAATGTCAAGGGGAAAAAAGGGAGTGCAGGCTTTAAATGTCAGCAGGAGTTGATTTGTTAGTTGGTTTTGGGGAAGAGAAGGCAATCTGAGCCAAGAATCACAGACCCCACCCCACCATGGTCTGAACTGAGAACTGGTCATTTAAGGCTCCATAGACAGCTTTATGGGTATAGGGGTTCTGAAAGCCCAGGGCTCTTCGACTTCACTCTTCCAGGGCTAATGTCCTGCAGATTTTAGATACCCTGCTTCAACACACATGACTCAAAATAATTAGTCATTGTACTGAACTTAAATAACTGTTGGATCTATTTTACTTCAATGAAGTGTGTTGGACCTGGTAAACATCTAAGACATGCAGGACAATAGTCCTTGAGGACTGGAGTTTGAGATCCCTGAAATAATAATAATAATTAAAAAAAAGACTGGGAAAAGTGGAGCAATGTGGCGGTGGAGCGATGTGGCGGTACATGTGCATCCTTTGGAGCTGATGGACAGAATGATGGGTCATTAATCATCAAACCAGGTAACAGGGGGGCAGAACTCAACCGCAACCGGAGAAGTCGACCATGTACAGCCTCCCACCTCTGGGTCTGCCACAGATGAAGGTTGACCACAAAAAATTTATTAAAATAAAAGCTGAAAGAATTCATTTTGTGTAAAACATTAATTTTGCTGCATTATGTTGCCTGGCAATCAATTTAATTTTAGTAGGTTAGATTTATGTAAACTGAGATTGTTGGCCTAACATCTTGTAAAACTGAAGTAGTTTATGTTTAAGTTCAAGTAGGTAACCTAGTATTTTATGTACTGATATTTTTATCAATGCCTGTAAGTCTTTCTGATTTACTATTTCCTTCAGCATCATTTGATAACACAAACACAAGTGAGTCTTCATCCAGTGAACATGATACCACCAGTAACGCTGCTGAGGAGAGAGGAATCCCTGACCAGAGGCAAGCAAGGAAAAGATGTAGTTAGTTATCGGGGCAAAACACGATTTAAACAAACTTTCAGACATCTCACAGTCCAAAGCAGAGCGCTGCACCCAGCCAAGACTACAGACATCACCTGTACACTCCCAGTAGGTACTATATATAGCAACATTTCATACTTCACTTTTCTTGCAAGGATGACTTTTACATTTATCAAGAATATTCCTGTCATTAACAATAAATAGGACAGTCATTCTAATGAAAACTTTCCTGTAAGAATAATTCATTCAGAGGTGCAGCTCTCTTAATATCGGCTTAAAGGCCTAATAATCTGTTTCAACATAAACTACTTTTTTGGTAAAAGGTCACCTCATCAGTTCTTTAGATGTCTTGTGTAGATCTATGATCACAGCTGTCATTTTCTTGTCATTGTTACTTTATCAAGGTGACATATACAACTTTTTAGTGATTTTAGTGATTACTTGACTATTAATGCATATAAAAAAGCACAATATTCACACATTGTGGCACCTCTTCATAGTCCTTTGCAACCCCTGGGAAAAATTCCTAGAACCGCCACTGCCTGGAAGAATTAAGAAAAAAAAAAGAAAATGCTGATATTCCTGTCGGTTCCTCTGAAGACAGAAGCGTCTTGAAAGCAAAGCGGCTACGCCGAGCTTTCCGCCCAGCACACTGTCCCACCACCAGCATTTCAGAGCAGAGTGTCTCCAGCAGAGCAGCTGGATTCTCCCTTTAAAGAGAACAATAAACCAGCAAAAGGTTATTTGGCCAGTCCAGCCCATGTCTCACATTCTTGCTCTATCTGATCACTTTTCTTTGTTTTTTGCGCATCCGCCATGGGTGAGTTAAAATATTTAACAGTTTTTGGTTCAAATTGTGTTTAATGATATTTTTATTATGTCTCTTTTGATGCACTATAGTGCACAAACAATGTTTTTATATTAAAGACAGATAAAACATTAATAGCTCTGTTTTAGTTAACTGCTGATCAAGCTACAATAATTACATAATGTAGTATTAACCTTAACAGGAAAACTGCATTTTTTTCTCCTATCTGCAAGACTGCAGAGAAGGTGCGAGAAGAATACACTGGGTGCACCCCTAAACCAGTAAAGGAGACAACAAAGTGGTTTTTATAGTCTTGTCTCTGAGCTGAGACTGGACAAGGGACGGCATCATCAGTATTTCGGTATGAATGCAGAACAGCTGGATGTCCATGATTGGCCCTGAATTCACCCGACAATCCAGAAACTACAGCGCTGCAATCGAACCAAAGCAGAGATTGCTTGTTGTACTGAGGTAGGTTAGATTACAAATAACAGACCACAAATCTATAGAAATTTTTTTATGTATAAAATCTCAGAAAATAATATTGAAAAAAAAATAAAGAAAAATACTTTCAACTTCTTGTAATAGAAAAACTAATAGCAAACTGGAAACCTTAATACAAATACACCGAAACATGAAATAAACCCAGCTTAAGTGGGGGGAGGTAGTGATGTGTGTGTGTGTGTGTGTGTGTGTGTTTGGATGGGGGGGTAAGTGGAAGGTGGTGTGGGGTGACTGTGTTTCTATGTTTGTTGCTGGGGGACAGTGGTCTGTTGGGAGCGTTTCCTTATGTTGTGAATAGTCCTAAGTATGTTTATTTTTGCTTCCTGTCTACCATCCTCATCAAGTTTGTACAGCATTGGCACGATGCTCAGAGCAAAATGGTAGCACTCGTCAAGGTCTTCATCTGGCATTTGTGGTTTGGGGACTGGCTCCTCCAGAAGTGACATCAGCCGTCCTGCAATGTCCGGGTTCGCGCTTTGGCTCCGCGGGGTCTCCTGTTTGACTCGTGATGTACCTCTTGATGTTTGTGGACGGCGTCTGGGGCTGCGGGACCTAGACGGCCTCTCCGTCCTGTCAGACGTTGTGGGTGCAGACACTGAGGGGGTAGGGGATGGTAGTGGCTGTACAGGTTGTATAACTGGTGTGCTGGGCCGCTCGTCAGATTCAGAACCAGACATGGACTGTGGCGTTCCAGGATTTGACCTGTCCCCTGTGTTTGCTGGTGCAAGGCTCGGGTTGCTTCTGGAAATATCACAAGGACAAACAGAAAAATTAGTTTCAGATTATTAATGAAAAAAAAAATATATTTTTTTATTTTTAATCTTTATCATTTTTAATTTGCTCACCAACATTGCAGTTAATGATACATTTATTTAGTTTATTAATTACATTCAATTATTTAATTCAGTTTAATGTTGTAGTCAAGTATACTGTTATCACATTGTTATAACTAATATTTTCATTAATATTACACATTTGAGGAATTTTTACACTAACCTTCTTGGCTGGAGGAAGGGCACAACAAAATCCATTAATGCTGCATATTTATATTCCCGTTGGATTCCTCCACCAGCCAACCCACTGGGGTGTTGTGCCCTCTTTCGATGTTTGACGAATGCATCTCTGAATGCCTTCCATTTGGTCTTGCAAACTTCAACTGAAATAAAGTACAGGCACAGATTAATGACTTAATTTCACACTTAATTCAAACTAATCAATCTTTCTTCATTTTAATGACAGGTATTCAGTTTCAGGGTTCCAGGTCAGCCTAGCTTTCAGACATCGCATCAGTCGAACCACAGTGATGAACTCTGTCGGTATGATGTGTGCAACCATAGAAAAATGCATGATGGTTTCTGTCCAGAAAACAAGGTGGTACAAAGGTTTCTGGGTTAAGTGGAGCTTTCCTAACTGTCTGGAGCATTAGATGAAACGCACATCCTCATTTACGCACCACTGCTGTCTGGAAGCCAGTTCATCAACTACAAGAAGACTTTTCTATTGAGCTTTTAGTACTCAATGCATCTGAAAACATAGGCGGAAACAGGGCATCGAGAGACCTGCAGTGTGAAGGAGATGTTCTCCACATTTTCAACTCTCCTGCAGGCAGTGTATTCATAGCAAGACAGGATGGTGTCACATGACTGATACCAGCGGGCTCCGGGAAGTTTTACATAAGTAGGTCTCATTTGTTTTAACTTTTGTTAAAGTGGATTTTGTTTTATTTATTTGTATGTCTTAATTCTGCATTATGTCTTTTTTAAATAAAACAATAAAGTATGAGGTCTTTGTCGTTTGTCTTCTGTGAAATATTTATAGAAATATATTATGTCTGGGAAGGGAGTCCTGTTACCCCATTTTTCAAAGTGTGGTTGTAAACTATGAAATTGTTCATATGCACTTCAGACATTTAAAAAGCTCTAGAGTGGGGTTCCTAGGGTAAAAGTGTGACCCTCAGTATATTTGAATTTATTATTGATTTACTATAACACTGTTGTAAATGACTTTAACACCATAGCTATATTTAATGTCATTCCTTTAAAAAAAGAAATTATTGTTATATTTGCTTAAAATATATAATTTAGGTTACATCAAAGGGTTAAAATTTGTAACATTGTACAAATTAATGTAAAAGAATAAAAAATACATATTGTTTATGTATGTCATAGAACATAAACTGTACAACAGCATGCTACTTTAAAAAAATTAACTGAAAAAGCCACTTTGGGTATTAATTACTCAAAGTACTGGGGAAAAAACATGCAACGTTCATTCAGACAGAAAAATAGTCTGTTTAATGTGTTATACTCACCTTCAACTCCAATTTTTTCTGCTATTTCAGCCCATGCTTTGTCTTTTCTGGCATTGTCCTTATAAAAGGGATGTCTAGTGTCATACAAAACGGTGTGATTTTCCACCTCCAAGATAAACATCTCGTTGTCCATGGTGTGAGGTATCAGGTGAGGCCGTCTCTCACCTGATGGCTTGGTGCCCGTGCCGCCGGTTGTGACTTAATGCTGGTAGTTCAGAGTAAAATGCGATCCAAAGTCTAAACAGTATTTTATTTTGAAAATTGACCGGATCTACTTTCCTTTTCATCAATTAATTTCCTGCCTGAACGATCCGCTCTACACCAAATTGACGAGGTTTCCAAGCGGCAAGCGTCAAAAATAGATCAGTTGCATATTTTGGGGGAAGCAGAGTTACGACACTTCAAGGACAGTACCCCTCGGTTCCACCAAAGGCAGAAGCGTCGCGAAAGCGAAACGGAGTGGCTATGCTGAGCCTTCCGCCTGGGAGCCTGTCCCACCACCAGCGTTTCAGAGCAGAGCGTCTCTGCCGCGGATGGATTCTCCAATTCACTCGATCACGCGAGAATTGCAACATCGCGCGATAGTTGGTGCACTAGCTAATGCATTTAGAGAATAAACCAGCAAAGGTTATTTGGACGGTCCGACCGGTGTCTCACATGGTTTATAGTCACGTCTTCATAATAGGGATGTGTGATGTCATTTAAAACGGTGTGACTTTCCAAAATAGATACTCCTTTTGCATACTTTCATGAAATAAAAGAGAAGGTTAAGCAAAGAAAGGAGATCCAACAGGAGCAGAACATCACTGCTCTGCAAAGCAATGACGCCAAAAAGGGTGCCAACAACCTGAAGCTTGCACACATTATACTGAAGGCCCTTCACTTTTATTTCACTATTGTATGATATGTAAAAAGAACAGATAATTTATCCAGTTACAATATTTTAGTTTTGATGATTCTTTGTTTACATTTCAAAATAAAAATTGTATTTAAATCAGGTCTTTTTTCAATTTTATTCTCAATTGTTCTTTAAAAAAGTAATTCTTTTACTGAACAAATACAAAGACATTTAATAACCTAGAGTTTAATAATTACATTGCACAGGATGGCCGTGCTAAGTAAATATACTGTATACAGTACAAAAAAGAATGGAGCATATATATACAGTACCAGTCAAATGTTTGAACATTTCCCCTTTAAATCTAATGTCTGTGCATGTTTGTGTATGTGTATGTATGTATATATATATTAGTTTCAGAGACAGGGTTTAGAGTAACTAGGCCCTAATCTGTTCTAGCCAGCACATTTAAAAGACTTTGGTAATCTCGATTTAAGGTTGTTTTTGTTCGTTTCAGACTATGGATTCCTGGATTAAGCTAAATAAACCTGTTATATTAATAACCCAGAATAGGATAAAAAAGATCATGTAGTAGTGTGAGTCTGAAAATGAAACAACAGCAGAGGTTGGAAAAAAAAAGTTAAATGGAAATGTATGAAAAGAAGCTATTAAAACGAGTTGTGCAAAACTAATTATTCTAAAATCACAAAAATGCAAGCGTAAAAAAAGCAGTTGGAAATTTGATTTCAACACAAATGAAAATGTAACCACAACTTCAAGTTAGTCGCTAAAATCTCTCCCACATTTCTCAGTATTTATACTCCCACAGACTCCATTAAATTACAAGTGCCTTCAGACTTTTTGAAAGGACCCAAAACTGGTATTAAAAAGATAAACTGAAGAAATAAGAAGAGAGCAGTTTAATACTGGTGGGGAACCACCATGACAAAACAATTTTATTATTTATTAAATAATCCTGTGTGTTTATTTTTAAACACTATTTAAAAAGAATTTAGGTCATAATGAGTCTGCTGCATGGTGACGAGGACAACCATGGGCCAGTGGTGGCCGACTGGATCAAAAATTTTATGAGCAAAAGTTTTAATGCCTGACAGAACATGAAATGACAATAAATTCTGTAAGTTGAACTAAAAATAATGTTGTGATGCAGAAAATGCATGAATGAGACAACGGTGATTAATCTCCATGAGATAATATGAAAAGTAAAAAACTGTTTTTATTGAAATCTTCATGAGTGTTTCAATGACTACAAAGTAGATTTAAAACAAGTCTTGTTTAACTCTTCAGTTTTTATTTTGTACATAATACAATCCAATAGAAAGCAATGAAAAACATACCTTTCATATGTGAATGCTGCGCATCTAAATAAAATGCTGCATTGTGAAAACATCTGAGGGCAGGTCCTTCTCGGTCATTGCCCAAGAAGAGATACTGGCTCTGAAACATTTCCTTTGTACGTACGAAAAGTTAGAACAAATAGTGGATTCCTCCCATGTGCAGCAGTCTTGTGGCAGGCCTTTGTGGTCCATACTGGTCTTCATTTAAATAAACTAGCTCCAGCACCCTTTGAAGGATTAATTTAAAAATAAACTCAGTCTAAAATTAGCTCTAATCATACTGGTTAAGTTTGTCTAGACTAAACTAAAACATGGAGTTATTTAAGACAAGACTCTGCAAGTGAGCCATTCATTGAGTCTGGGACTAACCTTAACCCCAGTCGCTTAGAGTAATACAGTATAAAACCTGTTTGGAACAATCTGTCCATCAGTCAGAGCTGAAATAATCAATCAGTGCAGCTCTCACATCAGCTCCCTCTTGCTGATGTTCCTGCAAAACATGAACAGGTGGCTGCTCCTTCTCCTCCAGTGGGGGGTCTTCCACATACTCATCTCCATATTCCTCACAAATGTTGTGTAACACACAACAAGCCAGAGCCATCTTCTTGGTAAGTTCCAGCTGACAGTCGTTCCGCTTGGAGAGACACCTCCATCTCCCTTTCAGTCTCCTAAACGTGGTCTCCACAATTGCCCAGGCCCTGTTCAGTCTGGTATTGTAGCTCTGTTGCTGCTGGGTCATTTGGTCTGCATCAGTGAAAGGCTTCATCAGCCAGGGTTGCAGCGGGTACGCTGGGTCTCCAATTAAGTAGTGTCCTATTTGTCGTCCAGCGACATTAACGTTATGTTTGCTGAAAAACAGTCCATCCTTCACAGTTTCCATGAAGAAATGCGACTGTCTCAGCACACCTGCATCATCTACACTGCCTGGATGGCCTACCGACACATCCCAGAACCGACCTTTTCCATCAACAATACCCTGTAGTATTATAGAGTGCCATCCATTTCTGTTATAGAAGTCACGTGGGAACTCCTCAGGTGCCAAAATAGGAATATGGTTGCTGTCTATCACTCCCACGCACTGAGGTACCTTCCAACTGTTTTCAAAAACAGTAGCCATCTCTATCAACTTTGTGGCATCAGGGGTCTCGATGTGTTCAGGAAGCAGCACGTTGATAACTGCATGGCAGAACTCCTGCACACAATTACAAGCAGTTGAAACCCCAACGCCAAAAAGGCGACTCAGACTCTGGTAATCGTTGTTGGTGGCCAGTCTCCACAAGGCGATGGCAATCCTTTTATGCACAGGTATAGATAAACGGAAGTTTGTCATCTTCCTCTCCAGGACGGGGCTTAGACGGTGACAGATGTAAGTGAAGGACTCCCACGACACCCGAAAGTTCCTTATGAACGCGTCATTATTGAAGTCAGGAACAACATCGTCCCACCATTGCTGCGTACGTGGATACGCCCACACCCTCCGCTTTAACATGGCTTTTATGATTGCCTGTAAAGTAAAAGATCCATTAAATTTATGTTTTCTTACCACGTGTTTTACCGGCAGTATATCATGTACACGTTTACTTTTTAAAAGCTACTTCTACTTACCATTCGTCTTTTACGTCGTCGTCTTCTTATCAGCAGCAGCTGGTGCATGATGGATTGTTGCATAACGACATACATCTGAATTAACAAGACGAATGTTCGCAGATAATCAACCCAATTCAGCGTTTCGCTTCCGAGATCATTCCCACTGTGTGAAGTACTCCCACTTTGGTTCTGGTTGGACTGCGAACGCGGGCCAGTTTGCAAGAAAGCACCAAGGTTCAGAGACTCTATAACGGAGCTGAAGTCGGAGCCAGAAGCAGAACCATGTCCGTCTGAAAGCTTTAAAGACTCACGGTTAAATGTTTTTTCTCTTGAGTGAACTGCCATGTGTTGCTTCAGAGCTGCCTCCAGGTCAAATGTTTCGTTGTGAACTCTCATGTGTGACTTTAGATTATTCTGACATGCAAACGTTTTCCCACATTCATCACAGCGTACACGTTTCTTTCCTTTATGCACTTTGTCCTTTTTCCTCACTCTCAAATGTTTTGGTTCCTCCAAAAAGCTGGAAGCCCTTTTCCCCAAATGAGACATCATGTGTCTCTGAAGAGACTTCTTGGCCCCAAACTGATTATCACACACAAAGCAGCTGATGTCAAGTGACTTTTTAGCAGTTTTACCCTTTACACCTAACCGGGGCTCGCTCAGCTTCCTTACACCATGGTCACCGGCTACGCTTTCAGATCCTGAATCTGTCAAATGTTCATCTCTACCAACACCATGACAAAAGACGGAAGCCATTTCATAAGTACCTGATTCTGAATAACCATTTGGAGCTGGGTTTCCTACTCGTTCTGGTCCTCCACAGTCCCCTCCAGGTTCGGTTTTAGTCTGTATGGCCGAGTTTGTGCTTGGAGGCTCTGTTTCGCTGTTGTCCTCAGTTTTGATTTGTTGAAGCTGTGATGGCTGAGGTTCCTCTTCATCATCTTCAGTCTTTACAGCAGCACTAAAAAACAACCCGCTGGTATCACTTTTATTCTGTCCATCAAACATCTCTTCCTCCTGACTGATCCAGGTTTTCTCCTCATCCTCCTTTATGTTGAGGAGCTCTGGGTCTTTCTGGTCCAGGTTAGAATCACATTCATCAAGAATCTCTTCTTTTATCACCATGGTCTGCTGGCCATCTGAAAGAAGAAAAAAAAAGGAATAAGAGTTGATATTTACCTTAAACTGTGACTTTTGTAAATCACACAAATGTTTCTGGTATCATAACTTAATAGGGAACACATAAACACACGACCGCATGCTGGGACAGACTACTTTAATATTTAGTGTATAGCATTATTCTATTCTATTCTACAGTCATTTAGCAGATGCTTTTATCCAAAGCGACTTACATTTGAGAGTAAGTGTTTGTTAAAAAAAAATCTAAAACCGCAATTCCTGTGCTTTAGCAAGATTATAACAAGGGATTAATTTCTTATGGTTCTGGAGAAAAAATGCAGCCTCGCAGCCAAGAATCAAAGACCCCCACGTGTTTCACAGCAGTTGTTGATCCTTTGGTGATAGGATTGTTTTCTGAGCTGAGACCTGGTCGTAAATAGCAAACAGAAAGATTTGTGGTAGAGTGTTTCTCAGGGCCAGATCTTCTTTACTCCAACCAATGATTTACTGGCAGCCATGTATTTTTTTCTTTAGGTCAAGCTAATCCTTGAGTCATCTGTTTGATACAGAAGTACACTGAACAGCTGAAATAGAAGGAAAAGATCAAAGATGTGTTTAATGGAAAACAGAAAGCTGTACTCTGCTGTAGAAAATGTATTGTGTCTGCATGCAGCCTTCAAAATAAAAAAAAAAAGCTTCATTGGCAATAACTGCATCCTGTACCGATGATTTTACCCGTTCTGCTGGCCTTTATGCAGTTTCCAGTTCGAGTCATGTACTCATGGAGAAAAAAACTGAAACTCATCTGAAACTCTTTTAAAGGTTTATTTACGTTTACAACTGAATCAGGGTACAGGCTTAATTTACTATCCAAGGAGGGTAGGAAAGCCCCCTCCAACCCTTCCCATCAGACTTTATAGCATTATAATCCCCTAGAGCAGGAAAAAAATAGAATTACACATCCTGAGTTATATATTACGTGGTGCCTCATGCTCTAGACAGCTGTATCCAATCCTCCCATTCCTGCACATTTCCAGCTGCAAGTGACTCTCCAGCAAACTCCCTTACTGATTATGAAGAATAAGTGTGAACAGCAGCAACCAAATTTTCTGTCTTTCCCTCTAAAAATCTGCAGTGCTTATACATGAATACAGCTTTAGAGAAGCTACTGTAAAGGTTGAAAGAAAAGCATGCTTCATTTAGGAGAAGTCTGCAAGAGGTTGCTAACTATGCGAGACCATCCCCCCTCTACCAATCCAAACAAGATCTGAATGCATTTTACTGCAGTTTGAGAACAAAGTCACACCCTTCACCCTCTCCACTCCAACAGCAATGACTCTTTTTTTTTTTTTTTTTTAACCTGTCTTGTCCAGCTTCGTTGCAAACAGAATGATTGTCTGGCTGCTGTCTGGTGCT
>JBAFTA010000024.1:2874099-2905254 GCA_036919975.1 Melanotaenia parkinsoni | reverse complement strand
CAGATTGCTGCAAAGCTGATTGCACTTTCAACAACAGACCTGTAGAACATTTGCAACATTTTGGTGCAGACGTTAAAAGATCTCAGCTTGTTTCAGCTGTGTGTGTGTGACCCCAAAACATCAAACACATCCGCTGAGGCTCCCCGAGGACTGAGCTCATGTCTGCATATTCTTATTTTTTCCCCCTAAATATGGGCCTCAGATGGATGTTAAGCTGTGACTTAAAGAAAAAGTTTTGGCCATCTTTTACGTAAAATCCTGACACATGAAGCTCTGATGGGAGTGGAGACTGAGGACCCTCCCTCTGTTCCAGATCAAAAGCAGGTGTCTGCTTTGTGCCCGCTGGATTGTTTCGCCTCTGCCAGTGCAGGTAAGTTTCCTTCACTTGTGTTTATGCCAAGAGATGCTTTCCAGCTCAGAAGCTAAAGGTGAAGGTGTGTTTGTTGTTAGGATGAAGACGGCTGGAGTTTTGCTCATCTTGTGTGCAACTCTTGATGCAGCTCAGAAACAGAAACCGGAGAGGGACCACAGGAATGAAGGCAAGACTAAGACACATTTACTGTTGGTGTTTCACAGCTTTTTCACAATCAGGTCATTTTTTAAAAAAGGTCCAGTGCAGGTTACATGTTCCTAAAGCATTTCAAGATGCTCATTAATACTGGATTTATTGGATTTTATTATATCCAATGTATTTTAATGATTAATTTCTCACTATTTAGTTTTTATATTAGATCATTTATCTTTATCAATTGTTAGAAATTTAATATTTGTTTTAAATATTTGTTTTATTTAACTGAGAAGGTCTGAAGAAGTTTATCACTCAACCTATAACCAGGACTATAGCCTACAGAAAAATTCTGGTTAAGGAAATGTTATCTTCAGCTTTTTCTTGCATGGATTAGCGGGTGGAGCCTGATCAGGCCGATCAGAGCTGGCTAGATTTTTCATGCAGAGGGGATGCAGTGTTTACGTGTCTTTCCAGAAGCAAATCCACTCTGAAGCCACTTTGTGGAGATATTAAGATTTCCTTGTGCCAGTTCGATCAGTGTTTGAAGAATTTCATCGACCAAAATGACAAAATAATGACTGTCTTACTTGTTCATTCACCTGCAGCAGAGAGAGTAAACACCAGAGGGTGTGCAAACCTCACACTGGTTTTAGACAACTGGAAATACGCCATCATGACACAAGTCAAAGATCTGCTGCTGCATGACCACAACACTGTGCTGCCAGACTATGGAAGGTGAGAACACCCGTCCTGCTTCAGGGTTGATCCTTTAACCCAGAGTGTATCAAATCTAACACAGTTTCTGAGACCAGTTGCACTTTGTTAATTTAGAACCACAATCATTTTAACAATATGCCGCACATGGAAGCAAATTACTATGATTAGTTTTTACATCTTGTTTAAGGGCCAAATGAAGACTTTAGATTTAAAAAAAAATATATATAAAAAAAATCCATTATTTGTTGTTGTAGTGTTAATTAGGTCTAATTATGAAAAAGTTCAGTTCTTCAGGCTCTTGTCAGGATTCAGCAAACTGGACCCACAATAAAAAGTTAGAGAGCCGAGGATTGGATGAAGATTACAGAGAAGAGAATATTTCCAGGGGTGCAGAATCTGGTTACTCAGTCCACTTGCCTGTGAAGGTAGGAGAACCAGGGTGAGAACCAACATGATCTGGAGGGAATATGCAAGGTAGGGTGACCATGTACCAGCAGAGGAGATGGGAGCCAACAGGGAGATCTCAGGAAGAGAGAGGGCTGCAATGGGAAACTCCACCGAGGGCTGTTGGGACTGCTGAACCAGAAACAGTGTTAGTGTGATCAGACGGTTAAATAGTGCTGAGTTTTCCACTTTGGGTTGAGCCTTCAGAAAGGTCCAGATAAATCCTCCAATTCATCCAAAAGGGGAGTAACAAGTTCCAAATCCAATCCTAAAAGACAGTCCAGAGGTCAGGGTGCCAAAAATCCACACAAGAATTAGATTGTTTCACCAGACTGGGGCAGGTAGGACCAAAAGCTTCTGGAAGAAACGGGTCTGCAGGCTGGAGAGCTGGCTAGAAACTTGTTGGAGAAAACAGACGATCTGGCAATGAGAAGCAGATAAACTCAGGTTTAAATAAGACACAGTACAGGTGGAGCGCATCAGCAATCAATCAGAGGAAGAGGAAGAATGCCTTCAGGGACGGCTGGGAAATGTCAACCCCAGCCCGAGAGCCATGACACTCTGAGCATTTTTCAAACATCTATACACCAAATAGTTATATAACAGAATGACATAGAATAGACCCTTCTTGATCCCCATGGGGAAATTTAACAGGTTCATAGAAATGTTTCAGATAAACTGATTAACTCCTTTGCATCTTTCCAGGATCCAGCCACTATCAGATGCCCTGGGAGATCTCTATAAAGAATTCAACACCCTGAAGGAGCGTCTCACTGAACTCACTGCCAAATTTGAAGGTGTGGAGGCCTTTGTGGACAATGTTCGCTTAGGAAGAAAAGCCGCACCACCCCGACTTGAACCCCGACCTCCAGGGTCACGTCCAGGAGAGTCTACTGCCACAGAGGCTGCAGGTCGACCTGCTGGAAGGAGGAGCAGAGTTGTAGTTCGGAGAATCATAAGACCTGTCGGCTCTCAGGACTGATGACCAGATACATGGTTACACTCTGTTCCACACCTGGAACTGTTCATCTCTACTAGTAATGAGGAATCAGTTAGAGGAACTTAACAAGAACCATTTACAGTCCAAGAAGCAGCTTTATATGCTTACAATCATAGCTTTACCTCACAGTGACACCGAGGTTTAACTTAAAGCCGGATTTTGTTCAAATTCTCAACGATTCTGAATTTTTCCAAAGAGGTTTTAATTTTTCACTTTAACAAAATACTTTAGAGAACACCAACATGATATCAAAGCTATAGTTACTTACTATAAGTAAAAATAAAACAGATATTTTATATGTACAACGGAGCAGTTTAAAGTGTATAAAAACTATTTTAACCAATATCCTGCCATTTTAATCAAACATGACAGTAGTAATGCAGCAGTCCCCAAACTGGAAAATACTGGTGTTAAGAGTTTGTGTTTAGCAAAAGATGTCCATAAAAATGTGAAGGGAAACAAGGAAGCAGGCTGAAAGCTGATAATATGTTTTCTCTGACAGCAGCAGTGCAAACCAGTCTAGTTTATGGACACCACGGGTGGCTTCCTGGTATGGGAAAGTTTTGGCTTGTCTTTCAATGAAAGAAGAGCCTGATTAAAAAAATATAAAATATATATACAGTACCAGTCAGATCCTTGGACACATTTAGCTTTAAATTCAAAGGGAAAGTGTGTCCAAACTTTTGACTGGTAGTGTACATTTGTGGATTACTCTGTCCGTATACTTTAGGTATTTATATTCCAGTGCACTATGATATATTTCTATTTTTACCCGTTAACAATACAGACATGAGTTTGAACAGCAATTATTTTTCTTTGCTTTTCTTTTAGATTCTAAATGTTATCAATTGAATTCAGCTGTGTCATTCTGTTTCATTTAAGATGGTAAAATCTTTGCAGTTTATTTGCAAAATGTAGTCCAATTTTATACATGAGGGTTACAAAATAATATATGAATGAGTGAATAAAAAATAAATGTACTGTGCAAAAGCTTTGAATGACCACTGATTGAATTCTATATTGTAAGTAATACAGGAAATATGAGCATTATTTTATTGTAATATATGTAAACATAAATAAATTCAGTATATAACAGTTTTTGAAAAATTCTATATTTACCATCTTTATTTACAATCTGGACCCTCTGAGACAAACATTCTTGTTATTTTTTAGGTCTTAGTCTTAATGACATTGTAAAGGATTTGCCACTCCATCAGACCTGCTGGAACCAGGTTTTAATCCAGTTCAACTTCAACCCTTAAGAATGTTTTTTTTTTTTTGGATGATGGTGCAGATGCATCTCTAAGGTCCCCGATCTTTGCTAATTTGTTCTTTTTCTTAAGGACATCACTTTATGCTGTCAATCTCCTACATAGTGTTTTAGTCTAGCCATTTCTTTTTTTGTCCTCCACTCACCCATTTTAAGATAACATAAAATCCCTTAATGGGGAAATTTTCATGCTACAGCAGCAAGACTGTAAAGGACAGTCCCAGAGAAAAAGAGAATAGGACACAGACAGAAAAGGTGGGCGATACCACTAGCAGCAATAGTTGCTATGCTCATATTCTACAGAGCTAACATGTCTACAGAGCTAACTACACACCATGCTGAGACAGGACCAGTTTTCAGCGCTTACTGGCAGTAATCTTGTTGAAATAAAACCATTTTCTTTCGAACTGTGTGATCTTTGGCATTATTCATGGCTGCAAACAACAAAATAGGAACAAAATCTTTGTGATAGAATGTTTTTAACAAAGAACCCAAAGATTCAATTTGAAATTGGTTTGTTACTCATTTTTTATGCGTTGACACAACAACTGCTCATCCCCTGAATTAGGAGCCTTTTCATGATGGCAAGTGTTAAAAGACTTTAAAAAATACATAAATAAAAACAAAAATGAATGAATGAATGAATGAATGAATGAATGAATGAATGAATGAATGAATGAATGAATGAATGAATGAATGAATGGTCAGGAGCAAGGACTGTAGTGAAACAGCAGCTGCCATAGATCTGGAGAACTGTTGCTCCAGATAAATTTAAAACATTACAACAAAATCTAGCTTATTGGATCAAAATGTACCGAAATAAGGGGTGGCTCAAGTCTTATGCATAGCACTGTGAAACGAAATAGAATAAAACATAAAGGTGGTGCTGGATTTCTTCTCTGCTGAATTGAAAGTTAAAACTCCTTGAACACGTGAACGCAGCATAAGTTTCTTTTCTGATGTCAACAGAAACGAAACTGAAAAACGTCTCGTTCATTGTGGGACTGTAGAGAAATTACGTAGTTAACAAACGCATTAATTGAGTTTTTTTTTTATTAGAACTGACAATTATTAATTTATTAAGCCAAAGTATTTATTGCTTGTACTTACGTATACTTATATTTGTAATACGATTCAGCTTGATCGGTTACTCGAGATTTACAGAAAGATAACCGCTGGTAGAGATGGCTGTATATTTGTAGACGGTCCCTTAAACCTGTTATAGGTTGTCTAATAAACGATTGTTTGACATACTTAGTTTTATCCTGGACGTACTACGCTGACAATGAAAGAGGTAGGCATACGTACTACTAAATCTAAAGTACTTCTAAATAACAAAGCTTCTATTTGACATTTGATAAATATAAAACAACGTCTCAAATAATATGCGTTTCTTTGGGTTTAGTTTCTAAGTATTTTTTTTAAATGACAAGCCAAGCTTGCTGAAACAGCTAGCTTAAGCTAGAGACTTCAAGTACACTGAAGTCTTTTTGATTGTGTATTTATTATCTTTAATACTGCAATAAGTTCAGGATACAAACCAGAGTTTGTGAGACCCTTTTTAAGATGTATTTTGTGTGTAATACTTTTTTTTTTGTTTGTTTGTTTGTTTACAGTCTTCCAGATTATTGTTGGTGTAAAGGTGTAACTCCATCTATTTTTTATAATTAGAAACAGAGCAGGAGAAGCAGGACTCCTTTGAGAAAGTTGTCCTCATAGATGGAGCAGGTGGGAGGAAACCTCCACGGTACCCCTGGATCACAGGCAAAATCCAGGGAAATGGAAGAAGTTGCAACCAAAAGACCACGGAGAAAAAATAAGGTAATAATGCAGTTATCAACAATATTCAGGCTGGAGTTTTACCTGTGTGAGTTGTCATTAGTTATTTAAATGTGTATTTCAGCAACAAGGAGCAGGAAGTACCAGCAAGAATGTTCAGGTGAGGAGAAAGAGAAAACAAAGAAAGAAGAAAAGCATCTCAAAAGCAAAAGAAGTTGCAGATGTTGGGAGTGAAAGCACAGAAAAGGACCATGAGGAGGTTGTGGAGATGACAAGCAGCCAAACACAGCATGATTTGTCTTCAGAAACACAGCTTTTGGATCCCCAGGCTGCAGACAAGGTGCAAAAAGAGAACACTGGTGAACAACACAAGACAGTTGTAAAAACGGTGGAAGTTCATACTCAGACAAAGAAACAGAAAGGCAAAGAAAAATACACACAGACTTCAGTTGTTTCTCAAAAGAACCAAGAAACACAGACAGACTTCCTTGTGCCAACACAAGACGATGCAAATGACCAAAAGAGTCAACCTGGCACGAGTAGCCCTGCACAGACACAACTTAAAGAGGACATACATGAATCTCAATCTGAGCAGAAACACAACAGCGCTTCTCTGACTCTGTTAGGACAAAATGAAAGTCCAGCCAACAGCAGAGAATCAGCTGAGTCAAAGCCTCAAGTGGAGAATGATCCATCTGCTGGAGTCTCGGGTGATGCAGCGTGCCAAGAAGAAAAAGATAAGAAGCCAAAGTCTTATGCCAAAGCTGTGTCTGGAGAGGGTGGAGGTGAGAGACTCTCCAGCTCCAAAACAGCTGATAAAACACCCAGCAGCACCCGGTAAGACCGAAATCAAGACTTTTATCAAACATCAGGACTGCTGCTGATACATAAACACAGATCTTTCTTTTTCCACAGCGATCGAAGCCCAGTGAGACCTCCTTCCAGTGCGCCCATGTTCACTGTTTACATCTACGCTGTGCTGGACAAAAAGTTCAGATTCCACCGAGAACATGACACACTTATGCTGTGTTATAATGACGGGTGTATGCCCCTTGAAATAACACACTTTCTGTGAGTATTTGTAGAATTTGTACAAATTGTAATACACAATGTATAATCCCAGTTAAAAAAAATGGGCATTGCTTGCAGTGGTTTGCAAATTTCATAAGCCCATATTTTATACACAACTGAAATCTTTTTAAGGTTTTGAAATTGAGAATTTGACATTTTTATTTGGAAAACATTCGCTCATTTTGAATTTGATGGCAGGAACATGTCTCAGCAGTTGATACGGGTCCATGTGTCACACTGTGTAGTGTGTATCCCATCTTCTTTAACACATGAAAAAGTTCATTTGAAAGTTTTGCTGCTGTTGGTGGAAATATTTCAGTCTGAAAATGACATATGTTATGACAAATTTTTAATTTCTTTTTATTTAGTGGACTGAAGCAGGAAGGCTATCTGATAGAAGCAAGTCTCTCTATTGAAGAAAAAGACTTGATTAGAGGAAACTGGGTGACCTACTGGTATGGTGTAAAACAACGACACAAAGAAATTTTAGCAACTGCAACAAGACATTTTCAGATTCCATTTGACCGTAGCATTAAAGGTAAATAAAATATGTTAGAGGATCAGTTTTACATAATTGTTTTCATTTTTTTTTTCTTACATAACCTGATCAAAAACTTATCTTTGTTCAGAGCTTCACCTTTACGAAGGCTTCATCTGTCGTCATGATGCAAGCTTTATGAAAACTAGTCTTCAAATGTTTGGCCTGGGGAAATCAAAAGGTGTGGAGCTTTCAGATGCCTGGCAGAACTCAGCAGTAACGCTGCTGAACAGAATCTTCCAGAAATGGACTTCATCAGACAAACAGAGTACGGAGAGGCTGTGTAGCGACTTGACATGTTTTACACAGAGCCTGCTTTCCGCTCCAGCAAGGATGACGTACGAAGATAACTCAGTACCTCCAATGATCAAGGTTCGCTCAGTGAGAAGTATCAAAATGTAATAATTTGTTTTTTATTGTACTTCCATTGACCCACTAATAAAAAATCTTTGTGTCTACAGGCAACAGAGCTGATTTCAGAGAATTTGATTCAGATCTTGAAAGGAAAGCCAAAAGAGGAACCCCGGGGCAGCTGCAGGAACGTCGGTCCTCTTGTTCTGGGCCTGCGGGTTTTCACGGTTACCAGAAAGTGTAGCATCAACCTTGGAGTTAGAGGCTGGGCCGAGCTGTGTCTACTGTTGTCTTCAGAGACCGCAATGGACGAGAAAAATCTGGAGGAGTTGCACACTTCTTTTGAAAAGCCACAGTTGTAAGTTTAGTCTTTAAACTCTAATTAAGGAGTCTGAAGTCTCTCTCAGTCTTCCAAACGATACACCACAGTCAATTTAGACACTGCCTCTGGGTTGTACAAGCCATTTGTTAGTGTAGCACAGTTTTTAATAACTGAACTACCTTCAAAGCAGTACAGCATGTTAATGCAAATGGGGTTTGTAGATTGTTTTGGACATTATCGTAATGAGACGGGTGTACAATATCTGTGATCATAGATCAGATTCAGTTTTAATGCTTCTGGATCAGATCTCACACTAGTTTACAAGACTGTAAATCTGAATCCAAGATTTGGGAAGCAATATACTAATGTCTTTTTTACTTTTATGTAATAAACAAACAAAAAAATAGTTTCTTTTTGCATTTTTCTGATATTTTTATGTATTTCTAATTCTAAAGATGCTTTTATTTTCTTAACATTTCCAGAAATACTACAGAAAACACAGTCATGGTGTATTGATCTTACGTTTGTTCCCTCAGCACTGTGTTGGGTCTGATGAACGCGTGTGTTCAGAACAAGGTGGTGGAGCTTGTCCTGCTCCTTCCTCTGCTCTTCAGGCTCAGACAACCAGGAGCTGGTGCAGGAAAACTGGAACCAGTTATGGAGGAAGAGGACTGGTCCGGACTCAGTGGCTTAAACTTTGTCAGGTTCAGAGAGAGTATCCAGTTCCAGCCAGAAAAAATACAGTGAGTCTCTTACTAAGCTAGATTAACTTTCTCTTCCCGAGTTTTACAGAAATAACATCTTTTCATTTTCACAGGAGGATGTTTTCTCTGATCCAGAAACATTTACCAGCGACTGCAGAGATGCCTCTGCTCTTGATCGGCTGGTTATCTCTGGTCCCTTTTGAGAGTCTTCCTGAATTTTCAGAGCTGACAGGAATACAGGCAGAACACCTGATCCAGAGTCTGATGTACAGACTGAGAAAATGTGCAGAGACAGGGGATCTGAACAGAACTGAGCAGAATGTAAAGGTAAAAACAACCTATATCAACCTTAAAGACAGATAAAAACCTATGTTTTATGTTAATTTCTGTCCCGTCTACATGCAGCTTGCTCAGAAGTCTTTGAACTGCATCCTGCTGAAGGTGGACAAAGAAAAGGACAGGTACTGACACCTGAGAGATTCACCTTCCTCTACGTTTTCTGGGTTTTTGCTCCATCTTACTCTAGCTTTGTGTTGTAGAATGATGCAGTGTGAAAACATCAAGCCAGCATTGATGAGCAGCATCAGTGTGGTGAGGAGCACATGCAGGATTGTGAGAATCGTCCCGTGGTACCCGGCAGTGGTGCAGTCCTACCAGCTGCTGCTGAAATTGTCAGAACTCCTGGAAACCAAACTGAGAAGAGAGGTAAGAATCTTTTCGTTATGTACCTTTAATGACTAAATGTGGAGCATTAGCTTTTATTAACTCTCTTTGTTTTGTATGTTGTAGTCCAAAGAGGATGAGTTTGAGACATTGAAGCAAACATTCTTGAAGGAGGTGTTTGCTGTGCAGCAGAAAATCAGTGAGTGGCGAGATGAACTACTGCAGAAACCCCTCGTGACGTCAAAAACACTCACCTATCCAAAGGAAATTGAGGTATGCAACCAACAAGGTTCAATACAATCACTTATAAAGATGAACTGATTAAACATGTAACGGATAAAATAGGAAAAACAACCGTGTATCCAATAAATCAGTGGTTCCCAAACTTGTTCTGCAGGGCCCCTTTTCATCAACAGCAGTAATGTCAAGCTCTTAATCCATCCACCTTTATCACGTAGCATCCCAGCACTTACACTGAAATGTACGAAGAAGTGCCCTGTGAAATAGTTTTTAGTTTAAATCGTATCTGTGGCAGAGAGAAAAAGGAGTAATTCCTCTGCTGTAGTGTGAAGCTTTTTAGACCAGGAAACTTGCAGACTACTTTATATGAGACGAGTCGAGCGTTTGACGAGACGGATGCTGCTTTGCTAAAACAACTCTGTTATGTTCAGGATAAGAAATGTCCAAGTGGCTTTTTACTGCCAGATGCCAATATGCTGAGACATAAACTACCAGCCAAAGGTTTGGTCACACTTTCCCTTTAAATTTAATGCTGACTTTTAACTGGTAGTGTATGACACACTGTGGTCTCTTCATTACCCACCACAGACCATTACCATTACTTCACCAGTACCTGGTCAAGTCCAGAGCTCGATATGCCTTGTCATGGTTTTCTTGTCCGTTGTTGATTCATCATTGTTTTTCCATTGGTACTTTTAAATATTTGTCCATCTTTTCCTAGCAGTGCTAAAACTAAAGTGTTACGTTTGTGGAATCAGAATTGATGATGATAATGATGAGAATCAGAAAAAGAAAAAATGGATTAGCAGGTTAATTGAAATATATTAATAAAATACATTTATGGGGAGAAATAATACGAAATGTAGAGCGATAACAGAAATAGCAGAAAAATGTTGGTGAATTAAAAGAGATAACTGAAGATATGAAGATACAGATAAAATGAGCAGTTAATATGTATATAAACAGATGACACTATAACAATTACCTATTACAGTAAGAAAAGAGAGGGAAACAGTTAGGGACATGATAATAATAATAATAATCTTTATTTGTTCAGGGTGTTACACAGGCAGGTTTACACACATTACAGTAATAAAAACACATTTTCTTTCCATATGTGAAACTGAAGTTCACACACTGTAATTCAGCTAAAAATGATGCTGGTGTTTTATTAGATGTGGGATGCGCTGTTGAGAGAAGAAGGCTGTTCTGAGGAAATGACATCCCACTGGGTGGAGAGCTTAAAGAAAGACCTGAAGAAGAGGATCTCTGTGGTAAAACAATGTTTATTTGTCCGGCCAATATTTCTTTAGTTTCATTAGAAGCTGGGTTTAAGCACAGAGCAGCACATTTTTAACTAGAAGCCAGCAGGTGGATTTCATCACAGCTGTTTTTATCCCTCAGACAAGTGATGAAGACAAAGTGCTGCTCTGCTGCCTGGAGTCGTCGGTGGCAGCTATAAGGAAAAGTCACGATATTCTGCAGGCCTGTTTTGACGAGATGTGTCACTCGGCCATCAAGGCAGTTTGCCAGGTATGGTTCTTGTTAATAATTGGCTTGTTTTTACACTCTGTACTTGATGTTTTTCTGTGTCGTGAGCTTTTATAATTTAATATGATGCTAATGTTTTGGTTACTTAAGTCCTGCCAGAAACGTCTTCTGGGTGTTTCCCCGTTTAATGATGGAAAGAGAGAAATGAACAAGCCGTATTAGCTGAACTTGCTGCCTTTTTTATTTAACTTGTACAGAAACTAGTACAAAATGTTTTTTCTAAAATTATTCACTACACAATAAAGTTGAAGCATCTTATGCTGTTTTTACATGCGCACTAAAAAATCCACACCAGATTTATTACAGTTTATTCCATCAGTATGGAAAGAAAATAGACTCAATGTTTTCACATGCGTAATGCATGTTTAATGTCATCAGGTGGCCTGTTGTCTCGGTAGATAAAAACTTATTTGAAGCTGGATGTAAATTTCTTCTCTTTGCACATTTTCATGATAATATAAATTTCACTGGAAAGAAATTGGTTAAAAGCTAATTATTTAACATGTTGCTGCGTTTTGTCTTCACAAAATTCCCTTTTTCAAATGTGATATTATGCAAAGTAAAAAATAATGATGATCAAAGCGGGAGGTTATTCAGAAATCATATGTTGTTGTTCAGTATGTCCTGTTCTTCTGTTTATAGAGAGGACAGGAGGGAAACCTGATGCGAAGTCTCAGCTCAAAGGTGAAAAAGCTCCCTGACGTTGTTGTTTCTGCTTTTGTGGTGGAGTCAGCAAAACGGTTCAAAGAGAACACGGTGGTCCAGGTGCTGGATCCACAGTCTGCCATGAACTTCCTACTGTCTACCTGTAGGTCATTTTTAAAAGTTATTCATTCACAGACCTGTTCCTATACTCTGTATTTTCATTCATGTTTGCACAAATAGAGAAACTGAGTGGTTTAATACCTTTGGATTTATTTGGGTGTATATATTTTTTTTTCTTTTTTTTTATTTTACATGAGCTTATTCTCTTTTGTCCCAGGTGACTGGAGATCCATCCAGGTTGATGATACTGCAGGACATGTGGTGCACAGTTGTGTGGAGGCTGTACGGTCTCTAGTGGTGTCTCTGCTGGAAGGACATGTGAACCTGGGACATCTGCAGACCTGCCTGAAATATCAGACGCAGTTTAAGAAACTGTACCATCAGTGTACGAACCTTCACAAGCTTTAAAATCTTCTGTTATCACAACATTTTAAACATCCAAACGGTGAACGTCGTCTTAATGTCTAATAGGCGAGTTGTGTCTTCCACAGACAAGAAAAACACCATGTCTGAGACTGTTCCTGTTGATCCAGAGGTCGTTTTGGATAAGAGACAAAAGGATCTGAACACGTTCATGCAGCGGAGACAGCAGGTTGATACACTGATAAAAATGATGGCAAAGGTTACAGAAAGCATCACGGGTGGGTGCAACTAAAACACGGTTTAATGCTCCATTAATAAAACATTTAGAAATGCATCATGATGGGTTTTTTTGTGATTTTCTTCTTTTATGTGGTTCAAGTTCCTGAGATGGCGACTCTCGAGGAGCGACACAGTGCAGACCTCCATGCCGTTAGCCTGAACAAACTGGCTCTCGTTCAGTCCTTTGATGCACAGGGGAATCTGAAGACGACGGGTCCTCCACAGGTCATCTGGTATAAAATCAGTATGAACGTCTTAAAAATGTCCATTGAGATGCACAGACTGCATCATAGCAGCCTGGTTCTGTCCTCTTGGGTCAAGCGGGCGGCTTCATTAGCATTAGCCCGGCTTCCCACCCCACCACCTGTTCAGGTGACCCTCACACAGATCTGTGAGAACATCTGGAATCCTCTGCTGACAGAGTTCTCTCAGCTTGGTGTCAGCATTGCAGAGGCGAACATCAGTTTCCAGCAGCTCGATCATGTGTTGGAGGAGTCTGGCGACCCGGGTGGTGGGAAGCTGATGGAGAAGGAGCTGAATCTGATGTCAGAGGCGGTTTCTGCTGCAGGAGCCTTCACAGCTGGCGTGAACTGGGTAGAGCTGAGGCTGGGTCAGATCCAGGCGTATCGACAGCTCCACGAGGCAGCAACTGCAGCCAGCGCTGTGCTGAGGATCGCTGAGAAAATGAAGCTGTCTGGAAACTTTGAGGAAATCAGCACCCTCAGCCAACTGGTGATCGTCCTATCTGATATGTTTTTCTGTTTTTCACCCTCTGGTGATTTTCATAGTCAAAATGTCCACACAAAAAAACTGATATAAAATCATCAGACATTAAAGAGTCATTCTCCTGATTTTTATTATGTGGAAAATAAATCAAATAAAAATTTTAAGGCGATAATTCAAATGATCAAACTGGCAGCTAAATGGTTGAAACCCTCAAATTGACTGAATGTTTGGTAGTTTTGAGCAGGTCTGAAGTTGTTTAAGGGATTTATAAAAAAAAGAGCAGAAAAAAATGTCGATGTATAATGACTTAATTCATTTTGTAATAAATATAAATAGATTTCTGTGGGTGGACATTTTGGCTGCAAAGGTCACCAGAGGGTGGTGACTTTGTGGAGTGTGTTTTGGTGTTTTATTTTTTTTTGTTCTTCGGGACCAACCAGACAGAAGCAGGCACAAGCATACGTTATGAGGAACATTTCCTCATTTAGACTACTTTTACTTATCATTAAACCCTAAGGAAACAAAACAAGACTTTTACAAGTTAATATGTTTTTTAACACTCAAGCCAGAGTATGCTTCATATTTTAGAATATTTATTTATATTAATATTATAGAATGTTGATTTAATATTTAAAGACAAGTAAAGTGTTTTATGCATTTTTTGTTAACTTTCCTGGATTATTTTCTGAATCTTTGACAGAATGAAGACACCTTTAAGCAGAGGGCTCTGAGGTCTCTGACTGATGATCTGTTTCGTGCAAGACAGCAGCTGTCCACAGTCACCAAGCAGCACACTGCTTGTCTGGAAGAGTTTCTAGCGAGCCAAACTCTGGTCAGATGGGTCAAAGAGAACCTTAAAAGTAAGAAAACAAGCTTAATATGATCTAAATGACCTCATAGAACATATTCATCGGCGCCTTTTTTGTCTCATCAACAGATATGAGCGATGTGAAGGTTTACGTCGACCTTGCTTCCATATCTGCTGGAGAGAATGACACGGAGATTGATCAGGTGGCTTGTTTCCATGATGCCGTGATGGGTTATGCTCCTCTGCTCTACACCCTCTCCCCTCAGGCTGGTTTTGAGGAATTCATGAGGTGTGCTCAGCAAGTGTGGGACACCCAAAACAGAGATGAGAAGCTCCCTGACAAACTGGTAAAAATGACATTTTTTCATCATATGAAGATGCTGCATCCTTTTGTTGTAGCAACCTGATGGCGACATGGTTGAGTTTGCTTCACAGAGAGAGTCAACTCGATTATTAAGCTGGCTGAAAGCCCTGAAGGAGACTCATGGCTCTGTAGAGCAGTCTTCGCTCTCATTGGCTACTTCTATCAATGCTTATGGAGTTTACCGCATTGGATGGTCTGATGGAAACACAGAAAGGGTAAGTATATAATCTTCATTATGAGATTTAACAGACTGAATCCATGTAAACAATTGATCTGATTTCTTTTTTCAGAGATGTTTACAAAACATGGTCCAGGTGACAGTGAAGAGGGGCAGAGAGGAGAAGACCTACAGGCTTGAAGACCTTCTGGAGCTTCAAAACAAACTCATGCTCATGTCGTCCAAAGGGGAACATGGCAAAGAACAAGTCAACAGATTCACAGAGGTCAGATGCATCTAGTGCTTAAAATAACATCCTGGAAATATGGAATCATATTTTTGTTAGTTTGCAGTTTAAGACTTAAACACATTTTATTTCAAATCGATTGCAATTTAAGTTCTACATCAGCTGATCAATCAGCTGTTTCTCATATGCACATTCATGTGGTAAGGCTCATTTAGAGCTTGATATTTAACCCCTAAACACCTGAATTTATTTACAATTTTATAAAAAACAAATGTAATACAGAAAATATGTAGAAGCAATCGGAGCGCAGACTTATGGCAAGTCATTTTAATTTTTTTTTTTTTTTTTGCCAGTGATTGTGGGCATTATTTTTTAGTTAGAAGCTTAATTGACATAATTAGCCCTTTAAAATCCTTTAAAAAATTCCTGGATCCAGGCAGTGATCTGGATCACCCCCAAAATCTAATCACTTGGTCCTTATTCCTTTTCTGAGACTTCCTGAAAATTTAATCAAAATTGTTGCTAACAGACAAACAAACCAACACATGACCTCCGCCTTGGTGAAGTAATGAGGAAAAAAGAAAAGAGCTAATGGAGCGTCTGTAGTGGAGTAGTTCATGCACAATTTCTTTAACAAGCATGTCGGAGGAAGTGAATGTGCAGATTAGTCCCTGTTAAAAATAAAAGCTAGTATGAAGCTAGTTAACGAAAGCATGAAGCCAACAACAGCTTCAGCACGAAGAGTCACAGCTTCTCACTAGTTGAATTAAAGTTTTCTTTAAGGAAAATAAGTTGGGGACTGCATTAGCACACCCGGTATGTAAACATCTGCAAGCAAACCAGATGAGTGTGTCTAAGTCAGTTTGTGTTTGTGTTTCTGTATTTAGACCTTTATATTTTAAATTTATTCATAGTGAGTTAGAAATAATTAAGAAGTTACTCAAATTTTCTTTTTATTGAAGGGATGCACTTACTTGCCTGATATTGTCATAAATAAGTAATCACACTAACTTTACCAGCGTTTTTGGCCCAACTCTCAGCATTTCTGAACTTGTGTCCTTATTTGCTGTAGGTTTTTGAAGGCGTTCAGAGGGTGGGAGCCGTCCTTCTTCAGATGCAAACCTCTGGCAACATGCTCTTCAGAGAATGGCAGGCTGAGGTCCGCTGCTGCCCACAGCAGCAGCCGAGCATCAGCACCACCTTCTTGTCTTTGAATGGTAAACAGATGGTGTACCACGGCGAAGTGACAGAGCAGCTACAGAAGCTTTCTCAGTCCATGGACAACTGCCAGGAAGGATGGTGCTCCTTCATCAGTGACATGCGCTCAACCTACAGCTTGTTGAATCACTACACCTCAGAGCAGATGGTGTACCTGTGCCACTGGATACACATAGTGTGCCAGCGACAGGCATCAGTTCCACAACAGCTGTGGCACTTACTTTTCCCCATAAAGCCACAGTGCACGCTAACTGATGTCAGGGATGCTTATGCAGAAAGCATGACCACAATGCAGGATGAATTAGATGAGTCTGACGATGAAGATGAGTATTTTGAGCCTTCTTTGGACTTAGCTTCATCTGGAGACACTGAAGGGGACATGGAGGAGGCTCGTGATTTGATGGAGTTTTCAGAGGATGAAGACAATGATATGAAATGTGATGTTGATGACACAGATGAGGACAGTTTGGAGAACCTCTGGAACCGATTTAAGAGAGACATGTCACATTACCTCAGCGAGTCCCTGGACATCTTGACTTTGGCCTACTTCCTGTCATGTCTGTCTGAAAAGAATCAGCTACACATGATCAGAAATCTTCCACCACTTCTCCAGGAAGGAAAGCCAAATCTTGTGCTCTGTCCACATGCTGAAGTCTTCACCACCACTCTGTCTTTTTACATGGACAGTCCAGAGCAACCTCTGCCATCGGATGATGAGGTTCTAGTCTGCAGAGAGGAAACCACCAAAGAGGAGGTGGAGATCTTTCTACGCAGAGCTCTCAACCAAAGAGCCAAACAAAACTGGCAGAAAATTTATTCTCTAGTTAATCCTGGTGTTCTGGGATATGATGTCAGTGAAGCCTTAGTGGAGCTATTTGAGGGTCTTGAGAGAAGTGCCAGCCCACATTATCGTTTGGTAATAGTGAGCCCTGTCGTCCATCAGCACAGATGTGTGCCCTCTTACTTCAGCAACAACAAAGTGCAGGCGGGTGTGGGTCTGATAGAAGAGACTGCCAGGAAATATCTCCGTCACCACTTCACACAAAACATGCTATCCCAAAACCCGGTCTCTCTGGTTTCTCCGAATCAGCTTTCGGTCTGGATGGTGTCATCTGGGCGCCCTGCAGTTGGTGAGGATTGCTCTTACTGACATCCCATTATGAAAATGCTTATGTTTAAGAATTTAAATACACATACATGTTATGCAACGTAAGCCAACCCTCATTTCTTCACACAGTATCAGTCAAAATTTAAAACCCACTTACCCCCTGGATTCAATGGGAAAATGGATCCAAACTTTTGATTGATACTTTATGTTATGAGGAAAATAGGAAATAGAAGTAGTGATTTAAGGAAGCATGTGCATACATAAATGTAAATTCAGTATGTATGACAAAATCATTTGGTCTGAGCAGCTTTATTCTTCAACACACTCTGTTAACCGTCTTAGACCAGATTTCTTGTCATTTCTCTAAACAGTCTTCAGGAAAGTTCTCCAGACTTCTTATAGGACTTTCCAAAGCTCTTCATTGGATGTTTCTGCCTTTTTCTTTGTTCTCTGTCCACATGATCCCACATTGCTTCAATAATGTTAAAGTTGAAGCTCTATGAAAGATTAATCCCTCCATCAGACCCGTTCTCGCTGATTTTCAATCCAGTTCTTATCTCATTTAGCAGACTTCAGTTTTTTCTCCCTGTTTCCATTCCCCCCATTGACCATTTACAATAAAGGACAGAGCAGACTCTACTTCTTAAGGAAGCTGAGATCATTCAATCATTCAGTGTTTTGTATCCTCTATAAGTCTGTTGTAGAAAGTACAATAAGCTGTGCAGCCATTTGTTGAGGCAACAGCCACTTCAACAGTCAGAGACTTAAAAAACTGAAGAAACTGGTCAAAAAGGCTGGTTCTGTGCTGGGGAAAACTCCAGAGTCACTGGAGCTGATCCAGACAATAATGCTGCACAATAATGGACACTTCTTCACATCCTCTAGAGTGTGTTCAGTCAGAGACTTCTTTTAGTCCGGTGCAAGACAGAAAGGTACAGGAGATCAGTTCTGCCAGCAGTCATCACCCTCCAGAAAAAGGCCTTATCTTCTTCTAATTAAATATTGTGTTTTTACTAAAACCAAAACTCATAAACCCTAGTACATCATTGCAGTTTCCTTCTTGGATTAATAAAGTAGTTTTTATTTAATTTTCATTTTCCTTAAGAATGGCTTCTTGACATCCATGGAGACCATTTCTGATGAGGCTTCGGCCAACAGTAGATGGATCAACTGAAGGTCCAGAAGCATCTTCTGTTAGGTGTTAACACAACCAAGGCTCATCCCTTTAGTTAGGAATCTATTTTATTCTTGAAATCTTCATAAGTGGCTGAAAACAACCCCAAACAAAAACAATAAAAAAAATGCATTCCCCTGGACATGGTCTGGAACAAGAGCAGGACTGAAATCGAGTAAATAAGCAGAAAATTTCCAAAGAAAAACTTTGAAAAACCTTCAGAAATCCTGGGGAACTGTTGCTAAAGACCACTAAAGGAATGAAGGCTGGCTCTAGATGTTCCAGTGGACTAGAGAGAGTTTCATTTGCTATATTGAAATAGATGTATTGCCTAATAAACCTGAACCCCCCCATAGGTAAATCCCTCTATGTGGATCGTTTGTTTGAGAAGTTCCAGCAGAAATCTCCCAGAGCAAGACACATCAGGATCAGACTAATTGAGTCATGTGTTGACATTGACTCACTGATCAAGAATCTGTCTGAAAAATTGTCACCTTTAAGAGAGCAGGACCCTGTTCTTCTTCACGTTGACACGGCTGGAGTAAGTATGCAAGCCTTCTTTCCTGCAGAAAGTTTGCTCTTTTTTCTGCTGTCCATGAAAATGGATGTTTATTTTTCTCTCCAGGTTCGCTCGGGCCTGGAGGAGCTCCTGTTCCACCTGCTGGTTCTGGGCTGTTTGAGCGACAGCCATGGCATGCTATGGAGGAGGAATCCAGCTCACCTAATCACTGTGGAGGTCCTGAAAACAAACACTTCCATTAAAAACCAGCCAAAAGAGGTACACATCTTTTTAAGATCTATTTGAAACGGATGCTGAAAGTTAGAAAACTGCTTTATTATATGTGTTATAGACTTCAATCCATTGGTACCAGGTGTCCCGTGGCTGGGACATGGCAAATAAATCTGAATTTTACTCAGTTTCCCTTCCAAGTACCTACACATTACACACCATTGGAAAGCTTAGGATCTTAAGATCTCAATGATGTGTCCCATTCCAAACTACAATCATAACTGTAGATTCAGTAAACATTTATTTCAGACCAGTCGCAATGAGTAGATGACGCTGCAACAAAGGGTCCAGCTAAAGTGGTCTAGTACAATAGTTGGTCAACAACAAGTCTTTTATTCTTGGAAAAAAAACACTGTTTAGGCAAAAAATGCAGGATTTTTAGGGGTTAAAGAGGATTCTGTTTTTCTTGGACTTGATTGATTTGAGAGATAAAATATTAAGAAATCTGTTGAGATGTCCTAAATTCCTTGTAAACCTTTACGGCTGTGTGTGGCATTATCAGGCTTTTAAAGCTTTAAATGAAGGGATTTTTGCTATTTTAATGTAAAGATTTGATAAGTTTTTATTTGTTCTCCCTCAGATGAGGCTTGGACTTCTTGACATTCTGCCCACCATTCATTGTAGACCTCCGAGGGAGGTGATGTTGGCCAGTGGAAGGCTCCCAGCAAAGAAGACCTTTGACCCACTTATGGATGAGCAGGAGTTTTGCAGTGAGGGGATTCAAAGACCATACCAGTACCTAAGGCTCTATAACCAGAATCAGAATTTGGATCGCTTTAATTACAAGAAAGGCTCCAGAGTTGGAGATGCTAATGATTGTCTTCATCACTTTCTGTTATTCTGTGGCATGAAAGACCCATCTTGGGGTGAGCTGAAGAACTTCTCCTGGTTCCTTAATGTCCAACTGAAAGACTGCGAGAATTCAGTTTTCTGTGATCCAGACTTTCTTGCTGACCAGCTTCCAGGCTTCAAGGGCTTCATTGTGAAGTTCATGATTCTCATGGCGAGAGATTTTGCCTCGCCCTCCCTGGACCCGTCTGATGAAAGTCCAGTCCTGCGCATTGAAAGCAGTCCGGAAGACGACCTGCTTACCCGTCTGACACTTCGCAAGCGCTGGGAAAATGAGTCCCATCCGTACATTTTCTTTAATGCGGACCATTCCTCAATGTCATTCCTCGGCTTTAATGTGCAGAAATGTCGAAGGCAGAACACGCTCAATGCTGTGGATCCTCACAGCAATAAAGTTCTGATACAGCATGTCATGTCCCACGAGCTTTTTCGTGGTTTGGAACGGCAAAGGATTTCTCTCACAGAGGACTTTAATCAGTTGCCCCGGACGGACAAAATCAAAAGGATTTCATGTGTTGTTGGTGCAAGGAAAGGGATTATGGACAGGAATTTTGATCCAGATCCAACATACGAGCTCACAGCTGACAACGTGATGAAGATGTTGGCCATACACATGAGATTCCGGTGTGGGATTCCAGTTGTCATCATGGGAGAAACTGGCTGTGGAAAAACCAGACTTGTTCGTTTCCTTTGCACGCTGCAGAGGGAGGAAAGACCAGTGGAAAACATGGTTCTTGTCAAGGTTCACGGTGGAACCACGGCAGAAATGATCTACAGAAAGGTGCGGGAGGCTGAAACACTTGCTCACATGAACCAGCAGATGCACAAGCTAGACACCATTTTGTTCTTTGACGAAGCCAACACCACAGAGGCCATTTTCGCTATCAAAGAAATCCTTTGTGACCAAACAGTGAAAGGAGAACCTCTGAAGGCAAAAAGTGGCCTAAAAATAATAGCTGCTTGCAATCCTTACAGGAAACACTCACCTGAAATGGTGGAACGTTTGGAACGTGCAGGGCTGGGATACCGAGTGAAGGCAGATGAAACAGAAGACCGTTTAGGCAAAGTTCCTCTGAGACAGCTGGTGTACAGAGTTCACCCTCTCCCTCCAAGCATGGTGTCATTGGTTTGGGACTTTGGTCAGCTGAGTGATCTAACCGAGCTTTCATACATCCAACAGATTGTCCAGAAGAAAGTTGCAGATCATCGTTTGCCAACAGCCTGCAAGAACATCATTTCAAATGTACTGGCAGCCTCACAGAAATACATGAGAAGTCGGAAAAATGAGTGCAGTTTTGTGAGTCTCAGAGATGTGGAGCGGTCTATGAAAGTGCTAGTTTGGTTTTACCAGCACAGCGAGGACCTTTTCAGCAACTGCAGTGAACTCAGCGAGGACACAAAAACACTCGAGTGCTTGATTCTTGCTGTGGGAGTGTGCTACTACCCATCTCTAGTAGCCAAAGAGGAATACCTGACTGAAATTTGTAGGTACTTTCCAAGTCCCCTCAACTCTCTTAAAGCCTTGCAAGAAGCAATTTCATCCTGTCAAGATTTTTTCCTTCAGAACATTCAGACAAGGGAGACCATTGCCAAGAACATTGCACTGAAAGAGAATGTGTTTCTCATGGTGGTTTGCATAGAACTCCGGATCCCACTCTTCCTGGTTGGCAAGCCGGGAAGCTCCAAGTCACTTGCTAAAACCGTTGTTGCTGACGCCATGCAGGGCCAGAGCTCCCACTGTGATCTGTTCAGGAAACTCAAACAAGTTCATATGGTCTCCTTCCAGTGCAGCCCTCACTCAAGTCCAGAGGGCATCATAGGGACATTTAGGAACTGTGCTCGTTTCCAGAAGGACAAAAACATGGATGAGTATGTGTCAGTGGTGGTACTTGATGAGATAGGACTAGCAGAAGATTCTCCACAGATGCCCCTGAAGACTCTTCATCCTCTCCTGGAGGATGGTTGCATTGACAATGACAAGCCAGATCCCCACATGAAGGTTGGGTTTGTTGGCATCTCCAACTGGGCTCTTGACCCAGCTAAGATGAACAGAGGAATATTTGTGTCTAGATGGGACCCAAGTGAGGATGAACTTGTGGAGACTGCTAAAGGAATATGTTCATCCTGCAACCAGATTCTCCTGAAAATCAAACACCTCTTCCCATCTTTGGCAAAGGCCTTCTTGAGCATCTGCAGTGAAACCTCAAAGAATCAGTTCTTTGGTCTGAGGGATTATTACAGCCTCATCAAAATGCTCTTTGCTGCTGTAAAATCCACACAACAAGAGCCGGATGGAGAGCAGCTGGTAGAGGCCATCTTACGCAACTTCAGCGGACAACCCGAGGGTTTTGACCCTGTTGTATTTTTCCAAGAACTTCTCCAAGACCTCACAGAAATTCCCAGACCAAACACCTTGCAAATGGTGAAAAAGAATCTTGATCATGTCTCCAGCGAGGAGAGCCGTTACCTTCTTTTACTGACCACCAACAATGCAGCCCTCCATATCCTTCAGCAACAAGTCTTTGCAGAAGGAGACTATCTGCCTCCTGAAATCATCTTTGGCTCAGGATTCCCAAAGGACCAGGAATATGCCCAGATCTGCCGCAACGTAAATCGTGTGAAAACATGTATGGAAACTGGACGTACAGTTATCCTCCTTAACATGCAGAATCTTTATGAAAGCTTGTATGATGCCTTGAACCAGTACTATGTTTATCTCAGTAAGCAGCAGTACGTCGATCTGGGTCTTGGCTCCCACAGAGTCAAATGCCGCGTACATACAAACTTCAGACTAGTGGTAGTAGAAGACCAGAAGAAGGTCTACGAGCACTTTCCTGTACCCCTCATCAACAGGTTGGAAAAACACAGGGTGGATCGGAGCACGGATCTGGAATCGTGGCAGCATAGGATCCTCGATAAACTCAGAGAGTGGGTGAAAGAATTCTCAGGTGAAGCCAACAAGGATTTCAGGCTGTCTGACATTTTTATTGGTTTCCATGGCGATGCTTGTGCCAGTGCTCTTTTGCAAGCACTAGAGAGGAGGGAACAAAAAGTTGGGGATGGTGAAGCAAGACAGCAACAGCACGATGAACCAAAAACCAACACAGATAAACCAACACAGAAGACTGAGATGGAGGACCATCAGTTTGTTGATGCAATGGACATACTGCAGAAAAACGAAACAGTGGAAAACCATGATGACGAATCCAGAGGGGATTGTGATGTAAATGAAGGGATGCTGGAAAACGAAGTGATAATGGAGACAGAAAATGAGGTTGGATCTGTCAGAGAGACTGAGGAAGAGGAGGTGTTGGATTTAGCCAAACGTTTGTTACTGAACTGTGCCACCCCTGATGCTGTGGTGAGGCTCAAGTATTCCGATTTATCAAATCAGGAGCGGGATAAACTCCAGAGACTGTACTTCCAGCAGCAGCATCACCACTCACTCAGAGATTTTCTGGGAGATTACCTCGTCAAGAATCAAGGTTCCACCAAGTTTCTGGAGGTAAAACAGCTACAAATACACCATTTCTTCACAGTCTTTACAAACTGTTGACAGAACGTTGTGCTTTGTTGTTGTTATATAGGTTACTACGTTCTCCAGCTTGCTAACCAGATCAGATGTAAGGGTTGTAGCCCACACTCTAGGGCTGCATACAGATCAGATCCTCCTGCTCTCACTCCACCAGTTTGACACAGAGGTCTCTTTCTGCAATAAAATACGGTATGATCTGTACAGAAAATAACTCTTATGCATGACATCTTCTCTTTATCTCATTTAACCCTCAGTTTAATCTCGTTTTTTTCTCATGGCTTCATTCTTCTACCAAATGGAAGCCAAAGTTGAAGTATGGGATTAAATAAGACTGGGACTTAGTCCCATACATATATACATATAAGTCCGCTCTCTGTCTCTGAATACAAAGACAAACATGACTTAGGATGGGCGTCATCGTGTCTGAGCCATTATGAACATGTTCTGAAATGTCACCTACCTGTTGAGACATCCTATCTATGCTTTCTGTGCATGTGCACAACATGAAAACGTCAATTCTACGTGAGGTTGAGGACATGCTTACAAATCCATGCTAAAACATTTATACATTTACAGTTCGTTGGATGATTCCAGTCAGATCCTGTGGTTTAAAAACACACCCTAAAACCACAGAGCCCAAATTAAACATTACAAATTCCTCATTAAAGCCTGCAGGCATGTTGTTGTTGCAGTTTGTATATGTATGAGCTTTATGGTGGTATTACACAAAAACTACCATTCCACCGATGGAAAGCTGTCTCTGTTATAATGCCTAAACCCAGACAGCTGATGTACAGGTGTGACTTTTGGCTTATTGTCACGAGGCTGCAGCTGTACAGCTTTGCTGAGGAAATTGAGGCTGTCATTGTTAACACTACATTCACACATGTGGCTTGCAGAGATGCAGGTGTGTGTGTGTTGCTGTGTTTGCAAAATTATTTTCTCAAGTTTTCATGTAAAATGGCCCAACGTAGTTAAATCTGAAATGTACTTTTCTTATCATTGATCTGTATCAGGGGCTTTCTTCAGGGTGCTCGCCCCTCTCTTCATGTTCTGCTAATCCAGATGGACCTCGAGGAATCCCAGTGCAGCGATGAGCTCATTGCATCAGCCAAGTAAGCCTCGACGTTAAGCTGCTCAACAGATAAGTGGAATAAAAGAGACTGAATTGGCACGACAATTGTGTTTATACAGGTACTGCACCATGAATTACATGATGTCACTGGAGGATCAGACCTGTTGGGTGATTTTCATCGTAAAGGTTTCAAGGATCCCAAGTCAGTCCCAGTACATTGGTTTCCAGGGAGGTGAGGACCAAGTGGAATAAGATCTTTATGCCAGTTCATAGTTACTGCATTATTAAGGATGTTCATGAGCTATAAAACCATATAAAACCATGTTTTGTGTTTTTCATCAAAGGAGTCTGGCATTCGGTGCACATCGATGACCTGAGGGATTCAGAGGACATGAGTCTGAACCTGTTGGTTTTCTGTGGGACTCTCATTAGCAGTCTGCTCAAACCTGCACAGACAGGTAGAAACTGAACTTCTTCTGGGTTTAACACCAGTAATTTATCACCAATCTGAATTTAGTCAGATGCAATGACAGATGCAATGACAAAGAGCACAACAGCTCTTTACTCATTAGTAGGGCTGTCAAACGATTAAAACTTTCAATCAGATTAATTACAGCTTCCAAATAATTCATCTTGAATAATCACCGTTCGTAACAATGCCTGAGATTTGCCCGTTTTTCCTGTATCATGTCAACAGAAAGAGGCAATGCTGACAAAAATTAGTGTTAACTGACCTTTACATGTCCAAGGGTCAGTAAATGCAGCATGTAACGTACTTCTGTATGTTGTTCTAAATCATCTCTACCATGTTCTTGGTCATAAATCAACTGTCTCCATTGTGAAAGTTTCTGTCATAAAAGCAGCAGATGTGACGACTGAAGTTAAACATTGATGAAGAAACTGATGAGCGCAGTTAGCAGAAGTACTCCCTTGTGATTGGTCAGTTTGTAATTACGTGTTTCCAGGTTTCTGGAGCTTCTCACTGAATTTGTGCAGTAACTGCGGATGAAAAACGTCAAGGAAACGCTGTAATCCTACACTTGAGTGCTAGAGCACGTTTAACCCTGCTGTCCACAGATACCACGCGAGTATAAATCCAGCCTAACACGGCGCTCTGGTGCTCGGGTGAATCCAGCCTTACTCGCTGGTGAAGTCGCGGTTTGGGATGAAAAACCAAACAAACTTTTTTTCAGTATGAATGCACTGGCCGTTTCAAACTTAGGTTCGGGAACCAGTTCCCGGCCAGTGTGAAAGTCCTAACTATGTAGCTCATCAGTCAACTTAGTCTGGACAACAATTTCTTTATTTTCCACAGAAAACCAAACAGAGAATGAAGCCATGAGGACAGCGGATGACTCAGAAACAGACAGAAATGTGAGTTGTGTGATCTGCTAGTAATGTAAAATTAATTTCAATTTTTTATATGTTAACCGTTAAAAAACTGAACGTAAAAGCGTGTTTGCTCACAGGTGGACAGAGCCCACCTTCACAGCCTGTCTTTGGTGAGATCATGTATCCAGAAAGCTGTGGGTTTGCTGAGGGACCCCAACAACGTGACATCGAGGAGCATGCAGCGGATGCACATCCTTCTGACGCTTCTGTCCACTGATCAGGAGAGCTCAGGAGGTAAAAGTGTTTTTAGTTTATACCTTTGTTTTTTTTTGCTAACAGTGTAAAATGCAGATTTCTCAGAGGGTTTGTTGTTTGTGCATCTTCCTGATTAAACTGTGATGTTTATTAAAGCTGAGTTCCAGAGGACGTTGCTGTGTAGACTGGCTGAGGCTTTGGTGCAGAGAGAAGGAAGGATGGGCTCTCCTAAAGAGTGGGTGAGCTTAGAGGCCAAGAAACGCCAGGCTCTACAGGAGGGGGGGACTCTGAGGTAAAATCTGTTGGGACAGTAAACTGCACAAAAATTAAATAAAATAAATATAAAAATGATAATAGTTTCGACCCTAAATACACACTACTGTTCAAAAGTTTGGGGTCACTTCCCTATTGAATCCCATGGCAAAGTGACCCCAAACTTTTGAATGGTAGTGTAAATAAAACAGATTATTATTTATTTGTGGCAACAGCAGATGTTTGTTCTTATTTAAGTTAAAAATCATCACAGATTTCAATCATTGTGAACTTATTTAAAATGTGTAATGGCGATGCTCACTGTGAGTAAAACTGACTTCTCTCTCTTTGTGTCGAAGACATACTCTGTGGAGATGTCTTCAGTCCACCGTGACACCGATCTTGGCCAACATGTTGGAAGTTATGGACAGGTATGCAAACCTGGTCATGCTCTCTGATGACAGGCTGAGCCAGGGCCTCAAACAGCTGTGGATGGACATCCTGGCAGATTCCCAGATTTTACACCTAACACCTCTCCAAAACCCAAGGTACTGATTAGCTTTTACACCTTCACATCCCAGTGATGAGCCAAAACAAAACGATTAAAACGTCGCTAATCCTTCATGTCACATCTAAGAAGCTCTGACCTGCAACTGTGGCTTAGGTCTTTACATTTCTTATTCTGGATTGTGTAAAAATCTCCTTACTTATATCCTAACATATCCCAGACAAGCACTTGTAAGTTAGTCATTGTCCTTCATCATGTTAGTGGTCGTGGTATTTTGGCTCATCTGTGTAAACTTTTGTGTTAATCAACAAAAGGCCTAATTTATATGTGATGATATTATCCAGTGAGTCAGACCAGGAGGTGCTGGTTCAGCACTACTTCTTGTTGGATGGTGAAGAACAACCGTGCTTGGCCCCCTTCAGTTGGCTTGTAAAAACTCACCTTGAAAGCCTGTGGGAAGAATCCGAATTCATTCCAGGTTTATGACCGACTGTGAGCACTAACAATCAGATACAGAAGCATAAGCACTGTTGTTTTAAATAAAATGTTGTGTTGCTCTGTTGACTGCTCAATAGTAACAAAAGAAGGTGGCGCAGAGAGGATCCTCCAGTTTGTGAGCGCCTTCGACAGCAGCAGGCTGGGCGTCCACTTCCAGAAACTCTCAGAGGGGGAGCGAAGGGAGTACGGCCTCCTCTATCTGCAAGACTTCCTGCTGCTGTATTTGAAGATCAAGTCCAAGGATGAGCTCAAGGTACAGAGACTGTTATGACTCACACATTTAGACATTAGATTTTGGGAAAAGTCAAAAACTTTTTTTTTCCAGATTATATTGTCTTTGTGTTCTACCTGCAGTAAAGAGCAGATAGAGCACGCTCGCTTTGGAGAAACTAGAGGAAATCTGACAGACAAGCAATGGCAGACAGCCGACACAAACACTTTAAAAGCCTGCCAGAGTGATACCCCCTGTAAAAATAGAGTGAAATAGAGACTCAGTATCCTGTGTAATAATACAATAATTACACTGTTTTGACTCCTAAGTGTTAGTTTCATACGTGTAACTTACATACAGCTTAATAAACAGGATGTAAATCTCAGCTTTAAAATCAGCTCTGATACATTCATGTACACTGTAACTGTAACAGGTAACCTGCCCATTACCACACTACATTGTTCATGACACGTGTGATCATGATAGAAACATTTAAACATCATGTGAAAGCTACGCTTAGTTATAAAGTCACGTTGCGTTTTCAAACCTGAACAAGTTTCCCTGAACAATGAAATTCTAACTTTGCCGTCCACACTGAATGCTATAAAAGATTATAAAATAGAAGCAAAACAGCTTAAAAACTAGATAGAAGATAAAAAAGAGTAAATAATCTATGTACATAAATGTGCTGGTAGATGCTCTGCAGACAGGGCAGCAGAGTCCTGCTGATCTTGGATGCAGTCTTCATTCCCATTTGCAAGCGTTTGCGGTAGGGTGACAGTAGAGCTGCCGTACCACACGGTGATGCAGCTGGTCAGGATGGACTCAACCACGCAGCTGTACAAGTTTCTGAGGATATTCGGTGACATGCAGGACTTCCTACAGCCTCCTCAGGACAAACAGCTGCTGCTGAGCTCTCTTCACCAGCTGTGTGGGGTTGAGTGTCCAGGTGAGGTCCTCGCTGATGTGGACCCCCAGATATTTAAAGCTGCTGACCCCCTCCACTTCCAGCCCGCGGATAAGCAGTGGCTGGTTAGGGCTCCTCATCTTCCTCATGTCCACTATCATGGTCTTGTCTGTGTTGAGGGTGAGGTTGTTGTCCTCACACCATGTCACCAGAGAGGCCACCTCCCTCCTGTAGGCTGCTTTGTCCCCACCGTTTAGACTGAGTCGTTCTAATTATTTTTAAAGTTCAGCTATCAAATAATGTGTTGATGTTAAATACTACAAACTGTATAAGATCTATTTTAAGTCATAATGCAGCTCAGAAATTACTAAAATGATTGATCAATCAAGTTTTACTTGTATAGCCTTTTACAATAACTGAAACATTCTCAAAGTGGTTTACAAAAAAGTCATAAAGAGTATGTAAAAACAATGCTTAAAATCATAAAATAATTAAAACAACATATAGAAACACAACAGGAAAGTGCTACGGTGATGCAGGGTATTAAGAGCCTTTCAGAAGTGCATAAATAAGAATAATAAATTGCACCTATAAACAAGACTGCTCTGGTCGTAATTAAAAGCCAAGCTAAAAAAGTGGGTTTCAGTTCCAAAAATAAAAGGCTGAGATCAGCAGTGATGCGAGTGTTGGGGTCAGTTTGTACCACAGTCTAGGAGCAGCAACCACCAAAGCATGATATCCCCACTGTTTGTATCTCTACCGTGAGACTTCTAGCAGAAGACCCAAAGAATGCAGGGCCCTGCCATGATGACGAGTAATTCAAATACCCGAAAAGTAGGAGGGCCAGGCCATTAACAGCATTAAAACAAACAGAAGTTTAAAATCAATTCTAAAACAAACTGGAAGCCAGTGGAGTGACGACAGCATGACGGTTATATGTTCACATCTGGATGTGCACGTTATGGGGCGACTGTAGCTCAGAGGAAGAGCAGTCGTCTTCTAACCGGAAAGGTCACTGGATCGATTGCAGGTTTTCCCTGACTACATGTGGAAGTGTTCTTGGAGAAGAATGGGTGAATGTGACATGTAGTGTTACATTCTGGAAAAGAAGGATCTATAAGTACACTAGTTTTGTTACTATAAGTAGGAATATTGCAGCAGCGTTCTGTACAAGTTGAAGAGACCACACTGAGACCACATGAAGGGCGCTACAGTAGTCCAGTCTTAAATTTATGAATGGTTTTATTTAATTAGTGTTCTTTTGTGCAAATTTGACTTTTGTTTTGCTTGTTGTTGATATATTGGTTAAATTAAGTTTATTAACTCGGTCAACTTAACATTTATTTATGGAAAACTAATGAAAACGAGCCCACGCTGGCAGATTGACAGTGATGATCATACCTGTTGTACACAGGTGTTCACCAGAGCCATGCAGGGCTTCGTGTCTGAGCTCCAAACATCTATGGGAACCATCGTCCACCTCTCTCCTGCTTGGATTATGGCAGCTGCAAAGTACTTTGAGACCAGACTCGACACATTGTGCCACATTCTTTTACTGCAGCCGCAGTTAGCCGTTGATGTCCTTCAGCGGGGGTCGAGGAGGAGGGAGCCGCAGGAAATGGTCAGAATAACATTTTCTATTCTTTTAAAGCATCGTCATCATTGTGAAAAAGGCTGCCTCCTGAATTTATTTAACCTGAATTTGTGTTTTTTGCAGATGGAAGACCTTTTAGCTCTCGGTATGTGCGTTGAGCACACCAAACTGTTGGCTGTGACTTCCCTTCACGAGTGCGAGACCTTTCTGAGCAGAGTGGAGTTACTGCAGCCGTGCTTAGACAGAGCGTTCGGTCAAAAATATGCTGCCCTCTGTGGTGGTGTCTGTATGCAGCATCTGGACTCCATCAGGTGAGGCGGATTAGATGGTAAAAATCTGTTGTTTTGTGAGTCGGGTTTAATTATAACTTCATCTGCTCTCTCAGATCATTGTGGCAAGGGATTCTGGTCGTCGCTTCTTTCATCCAACATGTCATTTTCAAAGTTAAGCAAGATGATTCAAGACTGAAAGAGCTGGCGATCAAACACTGCAACCTTCACCTAAACGTAAGTAAAAATGCTTTTCCCCTACTTTCTCAGTTCTGTCTTGAACTTTCTTTGGGGCTGTTTAAACCTCACTTTAGCTATTAAACATAATCCTGACCAAAGTCATTTATATCTGCAGACACAAGGAAACTAGAAACATTCCCTGTTCTTACAACAGCTGTACTAGATCTCTTTTTGTTGCCATGAGTAGTACGTTTGAATGAATTTGGTCTGAATGACTGAATACCAGTAACTCATACATTAATGAGGTCATTGATTGAGGGGCTATTTTCAACAATTTAATGCCACTAAATCTTATCAACAGTAGTATGTAACTCTCTAAGGTAAATTGTGATGGATATCTCATCCTTTAGGTGATCTATGGATGTTTTACAGGCATTTATATTACAGGAGGTTTACAATCCAGCCACAAAATACAGGGTTTATTCAGAGACTATGTGGTAAATCCACAATGAGTGGTCCATGATAATATAATA
>JBAFTA010000024.1:2821383-2869678 GCA_036919975.1 Melanotaenia parkinsoni | reverse complement strand
ATATGTATATGTTTAAAAATAGAGGCAGGTAGATTGTGTCTTCTTCCTGTTTCCTTGTCTTCATATATTTTTTTTTTCGTGTATGAACCAACAGGAGAAAGCGAGACTGGAAGATCTCCTCAGAAACATCAACTCAAGGGAGTTTAGGAAGTTCTGCTCATCTCTGCTGTCCAACCATATTGGTGGATCAGGCTCGCGGCTCCAGATCAGCTCAACTCTGTCATCTCAGAGACAAATCCTCCTGGAGCTGCTGATCCATCTGGACTCTGTTCTCCTCCTTGGAAACCATCTGCTGGTTCCTCTTCATCACATAGCCTTCCAGCCTGAGAACGTCACGGTAAGGCCACACCCACACAGAGACTAAACTTTTCCAGAGAGGTGTGTGTTTGCATGCCTCTTATTTAAATATTATTTTCCCTCCAAGGCGTCGTTTCTGCCAACGATGCCTGATGATCACAGCAGTGAAGCCAGACAGTGGATGAGCAGAGAGAAAGTCCACCAGTACCGTAAGTATTTTACAGCGTTAAATTAGTTATTCTTCTGGTTAACAGCCTTTAAATGTGTTTTTCTTTGTCTTTTTAGAATGTGCAAATGGACATATTTGCTTTGTGGGCGAGGTGAGGACTTATCCTCTGTCTTGACATCAAACATTGAGGATATTTAATAAAACAAATGATGATTTTCACATCACCTTGTCTCATAGTGTGGGAGACCAATGGAAAGATCAAAATGTCCTGACTGTGGGCTTCCTGTAGGAGGAGAAAGACACGTCCCAGTTCAAGGCTTCACTCAACACACTCAGCAGAGGTGTTACCTGATTCAGTTAATCGGTGTTTTATCTATAAATGTTTTTGTTTTAATGCTGTGTCTCCTCATGTTTGTGTGGAACATCAGGGATCAGACTCGGACAGGACACATCCTCGGTGAGGCTCGTCAGAGGTCTGAAGCTCCAAACAGACAGTTGACCTCTGCTCAGTCCTGCATCCTTCGGCTTCTGACGCACCTCGCCATGCTTCAAGGCACCATAAGAAATGAAAGAGTGAGACTGAATCTGATTTTACACATCGCAGCTTTTAAAAAGCAGCTCCCTGTGATGAATCCTCACGCGTCACATGTTCTTTGTAGAGTGTTGCTGACATGATCCACCCAAGGCCACGTGATGTCTGCGGCTTCCTGTGGAACCACCTGGAGAAGGACATGGCGGTGTTGGGGAAGATTCTGGATCAGAACATGGACAATACAGCAGTGACAGTTCATTTGATTCTGACAGGATTTCCTACAGGTCAAAGCCACTTTGAACATCTCTTAGCTCACAGCTTCTCATGAGATAAACTTGTGACATCAGCTGCTTTATGTCAATACAGGTTTTCAGGGTGCAAGACCGGATCTGTCCTCCAGACAGGGACGGCAGCAGTGGGAGACACTCGTCTGCGAATCTGCCATCAACCCAATAATTCAAGTAAACCAGCGCACGCTTTGTTTACAAGCCTGAAATCGATATTTTCAGAAGAACTCTGAGACATTTTCTGCTCCTTTTTTCCTGCTGGTTTTCAGGATTTAACGAAGAATCTGGCTGAAGCTCAGGACAGAATCAGCGCTGATGAAGGACTCACTGGAAGCCCCCTGATGACTCTTCTCCTTGGCGACCCTGAGAAGATGTTATCCCTTCCTTCAAACTGCCCGACACATCGCTCATCCTTCTGGACTCTGCGTGAGACGTTGACGGTGGAGCGTTTCTCTCAGTTGGTGGGAGAGACGCACAGACGCAGCTCTTTAACGCTGCTCTGCTTGTTTGTTAAGAAGGTAAGGACCATCACTCATATCTTCTCATGGCATGATTCTGAAATTCAGTTTTTCTTTTGTCACTTGTGACGTCTCTTTATTTGTTGTGTCCAGACACTAATCTGAAACTAAAACTCACAGAAAGCCAATATTTTAATGGGTTCTGGGGTTCACCTGATTATTTAAATAGGGTGTCATTGAGCCTGTTTACATGCACACCAAAAGACTGATCATTACCTGATTTCTGAGTCATCAGATAATTCATGGGCTCATGGAGACAGCCAAATCTGAAGTCCTTTATTACAGGGTTGATCAGTTCGGTCCTGTGAGGGTTGCAGTCCTGCAGGCTTTTAATGTTTCTGTGCTCCAACACACCTGACTTTAATTCAGTGGATCCAACGTTCTTTAAAGTTCTGCACCATGACTCTTTTATTTTATTACCAAAATATTTCTACATCTCTTGCACTGACTGTGTGTTTCTCTCAGATACACTGTGTGCGGCAGCTACATCACCTGCCTGAGCTGGCTGCTTTACAGTCAGACCTGATGAGGGTGTTTCCACTGACCTCAGGCTCGCCATCTCAGACCATCGCGCAGATGTTACAGCAGATACCTGCAGGTGTTGCAGCTTTCCCTCTTTAAATGAACAGCAGCAACACATGTGGAAACACAAACTGAGATTTTTCTCACCATCTTCATCAGGGTACCAGAAGAAGATGCTGGCAGAGAGAGTGGGGAGATTCATCAGAGTGTGGAACTGCCTCAGAGCCGAGGTGGCAAACAACTGTAAGCCTGGGGCCTTTAACATTTACACTAAAAAGAGGATTATTTGAAAATCATTTAAGCAAGGACACTGACTTTTTTAAATGTTATTTTACTGTTTTTCTGTGTCCTTAAAGTAAACATAGGTTAGATATATGGTGATAAAACAAACTAACAAGTTTAGAAGTTCGGATTATTTGTTTTCATGACCAGTGTTTGAGTTCAGGTTTTAAAGTGGTTATCCAGTTTGACCACAATGTGTAATACAAACAGTTTAAAGTCTGTGCTGTTTGGGGTCATATTATTTTGTGACTATTACAACCCAGTTCGTAGCTGCACCAAAAAGAGAATAGAGATTATTTTTATTAAAAAATAAACAAATAAAAAAAAGATGACAGAGATAAAGTTTGGTGTAAAGGTGAGCTAGGGTTGTGAACACTGGTTATTATTTAAGATGACATACTTGACTCAGTTTTAAAAATATATATATATTTAAAAGATCTATTCTGATTAACAAACTTCTGCATGAGTTGCACAAATTTCACTTTCAGGAGCCAAAAAGAAAAACTGTTATAAAAACCTTTTAAACTGAACTGACCTCCAGCTGTTGGTGCAGAGGTTGGGTAATAAAAGCTTCCAACGGGCAGCGAGTGTTTCAAATAAAACCCACCTTTTTTTAAATGGCGCTGTAGTTTCTTGAACATATCTGTACAGTTTATGAGGCCTCTTAGTGATTTATTGATCATGTAAACAACCATAGCACTTTAATTCTGTATGAGTAAGCCATGTCTGGAGGAGCAGCGATTCAACGTGTCCTCCATGACTGTGTGTCTTCACTTGGTTTTGTGTGTGCATGTGTGTATAGCAGCAGATTTTGGAGTGGATGTCAATCTCTGTGAGAAGGAGCTGACAGCGGAGAGCTCAGGGGAGTATCTGACACCGTGTCGGCATGGACCAGGTTCTTGCCTCCGAACTCTGGTAGACTTCTTGTCAGAGACTCATAACAGCCTGGTGAGGGAGGCCAGGAGGATGAGCCGCTATAAAGACAGGTCAGTCCTGCATCAGCTGACCACAGTTACAGATGTTTTTTAACGGTTTAAGTTCAGGTCTGTGAATCAGCTTCAGATCATCATCCTCAGTTTTATATATAAAAAAAGGAAAATAGATACTTTTTTTTAACTGAGCATAATGTCAGATATGACAATATTCCTTGAACTGTTGGTATTTTTTTATTTAATTTATTTGCCAAATTAGTTGAAATTAGCTTTTTTTGCCACATTGCAGTCAAAAATAAAATAAAACAGACACTCCACTGGAGCCTGCTTGTTAGACCACCTAAAGTTAATCTGGAACGAAAGCCATCCAGGATCCGTGTGGTGGACTGTTCTGGAGCTTTGGGCTGATTCATGGGCTCTTCAGCTCAGCTTATTAAAGATCTGTTAATGTTTATACTCTCCACATTCTGGCATTTTTGGGCTTTAAAATTGTCTTTAGCCACTTGTTCTTCACCCATGAAGCAGAAGCTGGAAATAAAGTTAAAGTCAAAGAAATGAGTTAAAGAGCCTTGACAGCCAATACAATACCTGCTACCTGCTTTCTGCAAAATAGGACAGAAACAGTGAAGCAGCTGCTTTCTACCTCTATTCAGGACGATTTTATGGCTCCCCTCTTCCTCGGGTCTTCCTCTTTTGAGATTCAGTACTTTATGACCCTTGGAGTATATTATTATGAGTGTACATACAGTTAAAAACCCGAGAGCTCGGACCATAAACCCAGTTGACAGTTAAAACTAATTTATAGTCAGATATTTGCATTACCTTCATCCACAATTTGACCTTATACAGCTCGAAGGCTACCATTCCCTCATAATTTTAAGTCTTCTGATGAGCTTGCCTGGATTGTTAAAGCAGGACTTGACAACATCATAATGTAATGTAAGGCTGGTTAATAACACCATTAAATCTTCCTCCAGTCACATTATCAGCTTCATTAACTCTGGACCTCCCTGTAGCTCATTTCTTCTGAGTTTTAGCAGTAGACAAGAAGAACTGTAGCTTCTATTGCCAATATTTCATCATTTTTGTTTTAGTAAAGGCTGTCAGAGGCTGAACTGATGGTGCTTTCAATGGCAAATTGGAATTTGGAGTTTCTAATAAAAATCATAGATTAGAAATCAGACTTCCTTGTCGGGATGTAAAATATTAAACAAAGAGCTGGTAGAAGGTTATTAGGTATTTCATTTGTTCATTTTAAGTGAACTAAATAAATAATGTTTGAGATTTGATGTTACTAACAAAACAAAAAAGCAAGATTTAAAGAGTTTCAGATTTAAAGAGTTACTTCTGGGGCACAGTGAACGCAGCATCTTCTGAAGATAAAGGTGCAGTGTGTAACAAAATCAAAGGTTAAAGTTTCTGTTGGTATTTAATCACTTTACTAAAATAACATGTTTTTATTCTCAGAATGAGACATTTATATCTACTTGCTGTGCGTCTACACACATGGCAGCTGTCATATTTGTGCCACCATTTTTACTACGGCATCTCTGAGTAGACAAACAACTGTGTGTGTGAAGTGAGAACCCTCTCAGCTTTACAACTACATTACCAGCTTTGATTAATAGATGCTAGAGCACCGTTTGGGCCTTAAAGGACACATAGAAGAAGACACATGTACACAATGTTGAAGTAGTCACCTGTATGCCGGCATTGCTGCATCTGAAGCTGCTGGATGGACTCGCAAATAAAAAAAAGGTTCATGTTTGGAAGAAATTTGACCACTGACAGCCACCGTACATTCACAGCTGCGCTTCCCATTTAAAGTTTGCTACGCTCATCTTTAGCACTAGATGCTTGTAATGCTCAAACACTGTACCATTAAAGTTACACACACACACACACACACACACACACACAAAGAAGCTAGATAACTTTGCAAAGTGGGCTCACTGTCACATTTTTAAGGCTTAAAACATAATATCGTGTTTCTGTTCTTTCCTGACTTGTTGAGTTGGTAGTGAATTCAGACACCAACACGTTTGCTTTCAAGCACAGATTTTTTTTTTTCCATATTTCCCTTCAAAGCTGGTATGAAACAAGCAGGTACCTTACCACTGAGCCACTTGATCCACTTCCCTCAAAATTAATGTTAAATATAACAGGGAGATTCATCTTCACCTCCATATAATGCTTAGGAAGTTATAGGATAAAGTACTGGTCTTAATTTAGGGAGCACCTAATAACCCTTGACTTAGACATGTATAATAGAATTATAGCTCCAACATGTCAACTTCCCACTGAAATAGTCATGTGTGTTCTCTTGTTGCTCCCCAGTGACTACAGTGTTCCTTTAGAGAGAATATCAGAAACCCAGCTGACGCTGTGCCACCCTGAACGAGAGCTGCTGCCACTCGTTTTAGCAAACTGCAACTACACTCTGGAGAAAGGTGGGGAGACTGGCAGCAGCTACGACCTGCCGGGAATCCAGACCCAGCTGGCTCGTCGCTTCCTGACTGGAAAACCACTTATCATGGCGGTAAAAGCCCAACCTGATCAGATGTCATACACAACAAGCATGATGCTGACCTGCACCTCTTCTGTCTAACACAGGACACATCCAGGTACCTGAACCGACACCTGCAGGATTTCTCTGTGGTTCTGGCTGATGTCAGAGGAAAGATCCATCAGGTAAAGTCTTTTCACTTTTCTGTGACCTTCAGTGTTTTATACTGGGAGTGCTGTCATCTGGAACTGACTAATACCAGCTGAAGAATGTTCATACTGGTTTCCCCTGGTGGATTTTTGTGAGGCCACACTGTTAGAGGTCACATTCCTTCCATCTGCTGCTCTCCTCTGGCCTGCTGACAGGCTTTGTGTTCATGTTGCAGGACGCGCTGAAGGGCTCGGTGAGCAGCACCATGAGAACTGTGCTTCGTTCTTACACAGATGTTTGTGATGCTGTGTTTGTGGTGGAGATTGGCCTTCGCTTTCTGGGGAAGATGGGCGGAGATCCACAGGGTCAACTCTTGTCCTACCTGAGAGATTCACTGCAGTTGAGCCCACAGATTTCCAGCACTGTAGCCAAGGTATAAACCCCCAGAGCCGCAGTTACATCCATTACAACACACCAATCACATATTAGTTTTTAAGTGATCCTCTGCTACATCATCCTTCCTTCTTTTAAACTAAGAAATCTTTTTCACAAGAATGTCTTCTTTAAAAAAAGAGAAACACTCTACTGTAAGTGGATGTCTGGTTGGTTTATGCTCTGTTAACTCTAAAAGACTATTTTAAATAGAATCTTTAGGCTCGTTGTTACTGACAGTCTGTCACAAAGACACAATAATTCTTCCTATTTCTTAAATTATACACATGAAAACAGCAAAGAAAAAGTAGACCAAGTGTCTAACACATCTGACAGATGAAATGACAACTTTCTCTGTGACCGGTTGCAGCTGCACTTGATACCTGCATCCGGTTGTTTGACCACTAGTTGTTTCTCTCCCAACACACTCATTCTGGAAATCCAATGTAGTATCAGGGTTAACTTATAGCTTTACTGACATAACGGTGGTTGTCACGTTTAGCTCAGACGGTATGTTATACAGACATCTGTTCACTTGAAAATCTGATTTTAAAAAACCCATTTATGCCCAGCGTAGAAAAGGAGTGTTTCACAAGTTCAGAGAGATAAAGCACAGACCCACCCTAACCCACAGAGCAAAACTATAAATTGTTTGTTTTACTCATGAAAAGATTACTGAGGCACTCAAGAAGGTAGAAAATAAATAGCCTTTACTATCTCATAGTAAATCTATTAAAAAACATATCAACACCAACGCGTTTCAGCCTAAGGGGCCTTCATCAGGGCGAGAGGCAAACGTTTGTCTGGCAGCTTAATTCATGTATAAACAGACAATCACCAGCAGCTGCTCTGTGTGGGCAGGTAGACGGTCACATGGTACCCGTGACCTGCATATGACAATCACAGTCAGAGATTCTTTAAACAAAAAACAGCTAAACATAGCCTAATATAACAAGATTCAACAGATATGTACATAAACATCATACGTATATCTACTATAAAATAAATAGATATTGTTCATTACTTCTTCAAGGAACCACAGATTAATCAGTTACATTACAAGACCATTACAAAAAAGGAGAAAAATCCAGTTCCCCATTCAAACCTGGTACTGTGTCGCTTTTAGTGTGTGGATCCAAAATGCCTCTTTGTAAGAGTTTTTTAAGTCTGTCTCCACCTCTGATTGGGTTTTCTATATGCTCTATCCAGATACCTTCAATGAATTACAATTACCATGGTTAGCATCAAGATAGTGAACAGCCGTAGGATATTGTAGGTTACCGGTTCTAACTGCATGTTTATGTTCAGCCAACCTTGCTTTTAATTTGCGCTTTGTTCTTCCATGTAGAAGCAACCACATGTTCATTCTAGTCTGTTTACTACATATGAAGTATCGCAACGGATAAACGATTTAATGTCAAACTGACGACCGGATGATACGTCTTTAAAGTAGTCATCATTAATCATGTTGCTACAGGGGTTACACACTTGTGGTTACTTTATTGGTAGGTAGCCAAGTTTTTTGTTTTAAAGGGGCAAGGTGACTTTTAACCAGTTTATCATTTAAGGTCGGGGCTTTTCTGAAACTGATCGTTGGAGAGTCTGGAAGAGCTTCTCTAAGGACACCGTCACTTTTCAATATATCCCAATTTCTTTTAACAATTTGCTGTATTGGGTCACAAAATATACTTGATTAGAGTTCAATTGGTCTTTTTGTTTAGGGACCAGCGGCTGTTCTCTAGGGAGACTTTTAGCTTTATTGAAAGCTTTGAGTATAGTTTATTGTTTGTAACCTCTATTTTTAAATCATTGGCTCATGTTTTGTGCATCTGTATCACATTTACGTTTCAGCCTCTGAAACTGACCAAACGGAATATTATCAATTAGCCAAGGAGGATGGAAGCTGTCTGCTCTAAGAATAGTATTGCGATCTGTCGGTTTCCTAAAAACAGAAGTGTGTAAATCTCCGTTGACATCTTTAGAGATTTTAAGATCTAGGAAGTTAATTACAGATGAAGAGAAATCTAAGCTGAGCTTTAGATTCTTAGTGTTGTTCAGATATGAATAGAATTGAAGTAATTCGGCTTCTGAACCAGACCAAAGTAGGATGATCTCATCAATATATCTACCCCACCATATAATAGTGTTTAGATAGGTATTGAGGTCAGAGTAAATAAATTTTTCTTCCCATGCGCCCCTGAACAGGTTAGAATAATTAGGTGTGAAACAAGCGCCCACTGGTTTACCTTTTTTCTGTCTGAAGAATTGATTCTGGAACAAAAACACATTGTTATGTAAGGTCCATTCAGCCAGTTGAAGGATGAAAGCAGAAGGGGGCATCTGCTCCAGATGTCTCTTTTCCATGTAGTGTGATAATGCCTCTAGTCCTTCTTTGTGGTCGATATTGGTATAAAGTGCTTCAACATCCATAGTGGCTAGAAGAGAGGGTCCAATGTTCTTTATGTCCTTGATATTATTTAATACATGAGTACTGTCCTGAATAAAAGATGGTAATTCTATGGCTGAATCCCATTTCACCCCTTGGCCTACCACTTAGCCCTACCCTGACAGAGGGGAATGGGTAAGTGGTAGGGCTATATACCCCTTCAGACGAAGATTTTTCAGAGGCACACTTCAAATGGAGGGGTATGAATAATATTCCATTTTATATGAGAAAGCAAGTGTTTCTGTGCACATCACGCTTTCTTGAGGTGCAGGCCAACACACTCATAAAAAAAGCCACGGAGAAAAAGAGATTATGCCCGTAAACACATTGAGTTTTAATTGCACACAAAAGTTCTACATTACGCCCCATATAGGCCCGTTAAGTAATAAATCAAATATTTGCACGGTAAGGAAAAAATTTGCAAAAGTTTTCATTAGGTTTTTTTTTTATTTTCTATCATACTTCACTATAGACTTTGGCCCAATCCCACGGAGTGATCTCTCTCGTGTCATATTTGACTGCAGCATGTTGCAGCACCAGACTGGTGAATCACCTGTGCGAGCTGGTACGCTGCATTTGTTTGCAGGGCTGCCAATTCTCACGCATCGGCCGTGAGACTCACGCATTTGAGTGGCTTCTCATGCTCTCACGCTCCGATTTCTCACGTTGGAATACACATCCAGAGCAATGCCAGCTAAGGGAGAAGTTCAAGAGGATTCTCAGTGGGACGCATTATTTTTTTAGCCATGTCCCGGCTCACATGTTAAAAAGACGCAGCATCACAGCAGCGCGGTTCATCACTGCTCATAGATCAGTCTGACACGCAGCGATGAGGGGAGATATCTCGACTTCACAAACAGCAATGATGCACAGTATATTTTTTCTATTTTTTTTAATACAACTGGCAATTTTGCCGGTTTTTGAAAGCCAGTTTTGTTTATAGGACATAGACTTTATTATCTATCAGACTTATTGTTTTTGGCTGTGTTTGGCTTTAATTCATTGTTAATGAGACTGAGAATCCGTTCTATTTATTGTTTTTGTTTTGTTATTTAAAATTTCTTTTAGTTTCAGTGTAAAATGTTCTTTAGTGACTACTGTACCGTACTTTAGTGAAGGCCCCTTAGGCTGAAACGCGTTGGCGTTGATATGTTTTTTAATAGATTAGCCATGAGATGATAAAGGCTTTTTATTTTCTACCTTCTTGAGTGTCTCAGTAATCTTTTCATTAGATTAAACTTGATCCCATAACTGAAGAGCACAAGAGGAATACCATTTTTACACCCGAGCAGCCCTCCAGGCACTTTACTTTTTCTATAAAGTGTTTTACCCATAACATTAGTCCTAGGTTTCAGATTGAAAGGCAAATGTATTTATAGTTAGAATATAGCATGTGAATAAATGTAATGAAAAGTACCATAGTAGTATGAATGCTTAGCATCCACACCAATTTCATACCTTCCACTAACATTACTTATTTGATATAAATAGTGTGTCCTGTTTACAGGACTTTGGTGCTTTTCGGCTTAACAATAGAGGATCCTAGCCAAACCCATTGCTCTGAAATAGGACACAGGCACTTTTTTCAAGGAAAAGGTTGGTTGCTTGGAAACATTGGTACAGATATATGCATCAAGGACAGACTACTTGAAACTGACTGGAGTGACTTGGGCACTTTTAGCCCTGGGCTCTTCATATCGAACCAAAAAGAAGCCTGACATACTTTTCCCCTCAGCACACTGCAGGGTTAGGTAGCGGCTATAACTTGTGAGAGGTGTGTCCAGAGCCAGACACACACACACCAGGGATGCTCACTTCACTTCGGCAATCATATTTCAAGAATACACCGTGCACAAGCAAATACTGCTGCAAAACCTCCTCACCGGACCAGCAGCTCTTTACTCCCTCCCTCGGTTTCTAGACCACCATCTCTAGCTGCTTCGCTGCAGGAGGGCATGTCTAGGCAGGTCAGGGCAGTGAGTGCCTTCCATGTGGATCACTTGATCTACCAAAGGGAGATCTAAATTCTTATTATTTTGTTTTATTTGTTATTTTGGGCCATGCTGACAAACTTTCACACAACACACAAACACAAAAGCAAACTTTGGGCATCAAGGGGCAGGTGCTCCAGCATCCTCTGCACGTGTATGGGCATATCTCAGCACGGTCTGCAGTGTGTCTTTAAACATTTGAGTAAACTGTGGACTAAAAAAGCGATCCACAGCAGGTGAACAGGATCTGAAATCCAGCAAAGATCTGAACCAGGACCTGAGAGTGCATCTGGACCTTCAGCTGATCCATCTACTATTGGCTGAATCAGAAATGATCTCCATGGAAACATGGCTGTCAGGAATCCAATTCTTTATGAAGTAAACAGGCAGAAAAGGCTGAGGTACATTACATGACCCAAGAACTGGACTGAAGATCAGTGGGAACAGGTCTGATGGAGGGATGGATCCCCCCCAGAACCTGGACCTCAACATTACTGAAGCAGTGTGGGATCATCTGGACAGAGAATGGAGCAAAAGGCAGAAACATCCAAAGAAGAGCTTTAGAAAGTCCTTCAAGAAGCCTGGAGAACTGTTCCTGGCGAAAGAAAAGAAATCTGGTCTAAGAGTTTAAACTGTGTTAAAGAATAAAGCTGCTCAGACCAAATAATCACTTTCATACTCCTACATCTAAATAAATCGCTGCACATATTTCATGTTTTCCTGTAAACATATGAAGAAATGAGGGATAGTTCAAGACTTTTACAAATCCTCTTGTACGTTGTCTGCATTGTTATAAAAGAAAATGTGTTACTTTAATGATGTATTTACAGCTACGTGCAGGATTTAGAAGTTTCTTTTAACAAAAAGAGACTGACAACTGTGGCAGGAAAAAATACAAAACTTCTACAGCTTTATACCTTGCCTCAGAAATGTGTGAGGTCTAATTGACAGGCTACAATTTACAAATAAACCACACATGTATGATTTTCATTTTTAACGTTATCTGTTTCTCTTTAGGGTCTTGGTGACAGCAAACTGGAGCACAGCATCTTCACCTGGCAGCTCCTGACTTGTTGGAAGTCTGAGCTTATGCTGAGCAGGAAGCAAGTAAGTATGCATAAAATAAATTGCAGGAATTTATAGGATGGGATGGAAGAATGCATACAGTTACATAACCACTAAGGCAATTTAAAGACTTGAAATTCCATGTAGAAAGCTCTCCACAGAGAGTGATTTGTGTCAGTACTTTTACTTGTGACCCCTGGTAGCTGCTACTGACCCCAGACCACACCACAAAGACTTAAATTTTACTGGGTGTAATCTGTTGAACGTGTGCCATCTGACACTGCAGGCGGCCAGAGTTTGACCCCAGTAAAAACAGGAATTCTTTTTACATTAAAGCTACAGATATTAAGCTTTTGTCTAGACAAATACTAAAAAAAAATCTAACATTTAGAACATAGATAAACTCTGACCTAACTGAATTCATGTTCATGTTGCAGGATCCGTTTCAGAAGCTGTCCGCAGAGTTCCAGCAGAAGCTGTCGGAGGAGGACCGGAGAGGGTTGAAGGCTTTTCTTTTTGTCACAGATGTTGAGACCTTCGCTTTGGAGCTGCATGAAATTCTGCTCTTGAAGACAAGCAGTGCAATTCCAGACCAGAATTACCAGCCTCACTGGGAGTAAGCATGAGCCATTTGCAGTCACTTTTCTGTTAAAACAACTGATATACCTTTTAAGGTTTAGGTGTTGGTTGGAGGTAACACACCAAATGGTAAAACAATCCCAAAACATTTGCTTAAAGACAATCCCACCCAGTTTGGGCATGGGGTGCTTTTAGAAAAGTGTGCCTATTGTCAGTTCAAAGATGACCTCCCTAGTCTAAAGGAATCCATTGATTCCTGGCAGCTTTAATCAGAAGTGTGGAGGTCTCAGCTAGGGTTCCCCTTCCCTCTGGGATTTGGAGCCTTTTGACTTCCAGGATCAGAGCATGACCCCTCCAGTCAGCCATCTGTCAGGGGATAGCAGCTTAAGATGTAGCCCCTGTGCCACAGGTCATTCCTATTGAAGAAGCAGCTGGGCACAGGCTCAATAGGAATGCCTGGGGTGAAAACAACGGATGCAGTGCTAACAGTTGTTTTCTCCATGTCCTCCCTCCCTGCTGTTTGCAGCATCAGGTCCACCTTAGAGGTCCATTTGGAGCAGAAAGACCTTCCACTTCTACTTGGGCTCGAGTCTTTACCGGAGGAGATCGTGCTGGGGCAGGGAGCTGATGTGTGGAGGACAGCTGTGGAGTTCAAAAGAAGATAAAAATACTTAGATTAAAGCTGTCATCAATAAATCAAGTCATTCCAGTGACTGGAGAGATTATTATTTAATGTGCCTTTCTGTTAAGATATTCAATCAGTTATTTCTATGTTTATTATGTCATAAATAAATTAATGAACCAAAGTTTTGTTTTCTGTGGTTTTCAAAACAACTTTTTATAATAATGTCAGTTTGCCATCACGCCTCCTTTTGTAAAGTCAACCAAACCTTTACTAGAGAAACGCCTCTTGAGCGTCGTTCAATAGATTGACGTTTCTCCCCAGCCTATCAAGTGCCAGCAATGGGAAACTGAAGTTACGAGTCCACCAATTAGAGGTGTGGAGGGGCGGAGTCTGTCAGAGTTGTTGCCACAGAGATGTGGATACGCGTTATTTGGTTCACAGTGCTTGTACTGTGAGTCCACAGAGTACTTTCACTGCTTTTCAATAGGATTTTGCTGGGGATAAAAACACCATCGTAAAGCAGTCTGGAGATTATCAGCTATGGTGCTTTCCAGCTCGTGAAGTAAGTCGTTGTTACCCAGTAGCCAACATTTTCTTTTTTTTTCCGAAGTGGATCGGAGGACTGTTAAAAATAACAGTTAGCTTGTAACTCTCCCACCAGACTTAATTTTGAAACAACTATTTTTATTTCTCTCCAACCCAGTCGTTTTATGATGAAATTTATAAGCGTTACCTACTGAACGATGTGAATATAAAAATTTTCGTCCAGGCCAACAAGGTAACATAACCGAGCTCAGGCGTGTATTCACCTTGAGTAACGTTTTAAATAACAGTTAGCTTCCTTAATGGTACAGATTTCTAGCTAACGTTGACAGGTGTTGCACCAAATTCTGTGCTCTATCACATTGTGTGACCTCGATTTTCGTACTTAAAACGTTTTAATCGTGCATTGTGCAGTTGTTTTGATAGCTGTTCTTAAACATGGTGGCAACTTTATCATAAACTGTGTGATTTGTGTAACTTGTGGCCTGCCAGCTTTTGTAAAACGTAAAAAGAAATAATGCTCAAATTTCTTGGCTTACCAAAAACATGTACGTTCAAGTTTCTGTTTTCATTACAGCTTATGCATAACAACTACCGTCTTAAATATGAGCCAGAGTACTAAATAACATTCATGCACCGACAGTGCAGAAAAATTCTAAAGGTATTTGGGTTACAAAATCTTACTGGACACAAAAATTGCTTTTGGACCTGCTGTTTTAGTGTATTTCATTTTGGTGATTTATAAATAATATAAACATTTAAAACTATAGTTTTATACATACTTCCAAAATGCCATCTCTCTTAGTGGCTGTAAAAATAGTGAGTGGTTTTGTTGTTTGCTACCATGGGAGACAAACAGTCATGCTGCTCTTTCCTCTGTTGTTGTGGTTGTGTCTTCTGAATCCACCAGGAAACTGGCAAGTGTAGCTTATTGCATCTGTTTTTCAGCTTTTGAGAAGATGCATACGACACGTAGCCCCTCGTCCATTCCCACAGGTGCCCCAGGAGACAGCCTGGACCTCAGCCTGTCCGGTTCCCAGCTTTCTATGTCCAAAAGACCCAGCAGCGCATCGCCAGGGAAGTATTTCTCTCGGTCTGTGTCAGTGTCTGTTGCTGGTGACAGCAGAGGAAAACGAAATACGCTGGTGAGTTACAAACATCTGCTGATCATTTATAAGTTAGAACATAATCAAATCAAGATGCAGGAATGAGGAAGTTAGCTTTGTCTTTCTTGTCCTTATTTCAGAATCCTCTACAATCCCAGTGCATAACTAAAATATTGTAAAAACGCCTTTCACATCCACAGAGTGATGCCAACCTCAGCAGCTCCCGCTCCATCAAGAACCTGAGGCGGTCCAACAGCACAACCCAGGTCAACCAGCAGGCCAACCTCAGTTTAAGGTGCTATCTCACACTTGCATGCACAATTGCTGATGCAGTTTTGTTTACACAAGTAGAGAAGTAGAGTCTCTTTGAGAATTATTATCTTTGAGAATCATTTCTGGGTCAAACCAGTTTTCTTCATTTCTTATCACTGACATTGACACACAGAAGCGTTTGCAGGACGGTATGTGCTGATTCATGTTCTCTGCAGAGCCTCAGGCAAAGCCAGATTGTAGATCTAAGTTAAATCCTAATGTAAAATTTATAAGACTGCACATGACTGAAATATGAAGGACATGTTTTTGTAAATAACAAAAAAAAAAATAGTTTTAGATTATATGCTTTTTAGAGTCTTGAGGTCACACTAGTTATACCAGAAGCTATTCTGTCATGGAGCTCTTTAAACCAGAGTGCCTCTCTTCAGCCAGCAACAGCTGGTAGCCCTGAAACTTCAGCGGTTCGGACAATGGGAATTATGGCGTGCCAGCTCCTGCATGATAAAGAGTGGAGGGAAGCTGGCTGGCTGTTACTGGAGTTAGGGGGTGCAGGGACTTGCTTTGTCCTATGTTAGAGGGGGAGGGCCAAGGCCTCACGGGTCAGGTTACCCCCTCCAACAGGAGCCAGTGAAGGAAGAAGTGTGTGTGCACGCTTTGGTTCTATTGTCCGGCAGCTGCCACCATGCCCCTCCTTTCTTAGCCTCTGTGGATGGGAACTGAGGGGTTTTAAATTTAAAGACAGCCTAAATACCCTCCCAACACCCTGTCAAAGCCTCTGGGGTCTTTTTGAACTTGTAGTGGGTCACTCACCACCCCTTTCCACTGCTTTCTCCCCCTCCCTTTATCTACCACTTGTAAAGCAAAAACTAGAGGAATGTTCTGCCTGAATAGTGTTGTCAGATAGCTTTTCACTGGGCCAGCTGGCTTCACCCCCCCCCAATCATTTATATACTCACACAGACAGAAACACCCTGCACAGATACCAGACAGGAGGTCACCCTGCATCTGTGCTTCATGATGGAGGGGTCTGGAGCACAAGGCCATCAGGATCAACATATGCACACATTTACATGGAATCCATCACGGAGTTCCCCCGAACAGACAGTCAGCTGCTGCATGCTGAATTCCAGAAGAAGAGAAGAGGATGAGCCTTGTATCTGCAGCTGCCATGACAGCAGTTAATCACAGAAAGCTGCAGCTCGAGGGTCTGCCCTGTTTTCACTGTGTGAAGATGGAACAGAGAAATTCTTTTAAATTAACAGTGTACCACGGCTGGTTTGTGTGTTCTCCAGTCAGGACCAGAGTGACGACTACTTGGCTCTGTTTGACAGCAGCTCAGATGGACGCAAGAAATTAGCCAGCCTCAGCAAGACCTCACCAGACAGAACCACATGGAACATCTTGGTATTTATCATCAAACATACTGAAGCATTTGTCTCCACTTTTATTTTGATGTGTATTCCAGTCATATCAACAATGGTCTGTTTTCCTGTAATGGGTATTTTTAAAATCAAAGTAGTTCAGGGTGCAGTAAGCGAATGTTTTGGCTTTTTAAGGATGATCAGCCCAGAGTTTTTCCTTCACACTCGAGCTCTCGCAGCACTGGCAGCATGGATTCGCCCACCAGCCTAAAGAAAAAAGAGCCTGGAATCACTCTGGCTTCCACCTTCACTGCCAACAACAGGTAGGGAGCATCTTTATCTCTTGCTCTCACACACAAAATAGCCCCAGTGTCTCCCAGATGGTGTTCCTAGCTGCTTCTCATGTTTCATATCTGCTGATCATGGCATTTGATACCACCGCCTTCAGGAATTCCACCCACACACTCAGGTTTTCATTCATGGAAATGGACAGAAAGAAAACAAGAAAAACTATATAGGCTGTGTTTGTAAATGTAAGATGCCATGTATGTCTGAGTTCTGTGCACTGAATAGTGTTGTTTGTTTTTTACAGGAGCAACAAGGGGGCTGTGGGCAACTCCGTCACCACCATGTTACACAACAACTACTCTGAGAAGCCACTCACACCGAAGAGCTCCAACCAGAAGCCATCCTTCAAGTATGTCCTGAAATGTTCTCTCCCTAAAAGAAAAAAGGTTTTCATCTTATAAAAACATTGAGAGATTTCTTAGACTTTCTGATCACATTCTTTCAGTAATATCCTGAAGGCCACAGCGAATGACGAAGTGTTGCTGGAAAGCGGCTCTGTCACTAAGTCCCAGAAGAACTTCTCATCTTCCACCTCCAACAACAGATCTCAAGTGTCGGCTCAGCGCGGCAGCCCAGTCCTGCCGCGGAGGAGGGAAGTCACGGAGGAGGAGGCGGAAAGGTCAGAGCCGCTAAACACTGTTGTTACTGTCTGTTTGCTGACTTGCTCTTTTATGTTTGTGTGGCTCACAGCAGTGCTCCTGTCTGCCTGAAGGTTTATTCAGCAGGTGAACCAGGCAGCCGTCGTCATTCAGCGCTGGTACAGACATCATGCCAAACAAAAACACACCAACCAGGCAGTGCTCAAACAAATTCTTGCCAATAAAAGAAAGGTATTTATTACTCCTTCTTATTCATGCATTGTAATTATCGCTGTTAGTTATTTTTCTGTGGTGCTGAAGCTGTTTCCTCTTTGTAGGAGTGGGAGGAGAGGACGCAGGAGGACAGTCACCTGGAGCAGCAGCAGAGGAAACTTGAAGAACGGAAACGGATTCGTGAGGAGAAAGCTCGTCTTGCCCGCCTCGCTGCCATCCAGGTGCACATTCCTGATGATGCTCATCTCCTTCCAGATGTCTTTATTGTAATTCTATAAAAAGAGGAATAGAAATAGAATAGAAATACTTTATTAGAGGCTAGGAGGAGAGGAGAGGCTACATTTAGAAATGTTTATCACTTAAGCAGCAGAAATTCAGAAAACTTTACATTAGAGTCTACACTTTTCACAGTGCAGCACAAAGGCATCTTTTTACACCCATCTTTCCTATTAATTGTTAATTTTATAGTAATGTGCCAAATATGAAGATTTAAGACCAGTGAAATCATGTATTCTCAAGTTTAAGTGCAGAGAAATTCAAGCTTTGATGTACCAGCAGACCACCATGTCTTAAAGCCCAAGGACTGAACTTTAGCTTGCTTTCTTACTAAGGCGCCCCCTAATGACGCCTAATTTAGCATCTGCCTCGCTTCCTGTTTCTTCTCTGAGCTCTCACCAACAAGAAAAAGTTTGTCGGATGTTTGTGTCCCTTTCTCCTTTTCTTTTCCTCGTTTCCTTCGATAATGTTTTCCTGGCTGTCTTTGATGGATCAGCCACGGTGTTCGTTCAAAGTGGCCAGGATACGATATGCCGGGGTGGGGAAAAAAAAAGCCTCAGGAAGCTGGAGGGCAATGATGGCTTCAGGAATTTACATAATAAATGTCACTGTGCCATCAAATGAGTCAGAAGCACAGAGTTATGTTGCGCTACTTTAACATAGTTCTAATAGTTTACAACATTATCTTTTGTCTCCCTCTGGTGGTTTAATATAGGAACTGCAGCAGAAAAGAGCACAGCGAGCTGCAGATGTGCAGCATGCAGCTGAGGTGGAGCTGGAAGACTGGCAGACAGATGGGATGGGTCGAAAGGCTCATCCCAAGATTTCTCCAACCAATAACAGCCCAGCATCACCAAGCAACAACAACCCGATGTCACCCACAGATACCAAAACAAAGAATACAGGTTAGTACATTCCTTAACTTGAAATAAATTGTTTCCAGTCATTCCTGAACTTTGTCATGTGATGCAACAACTGCATCTAAGACTTTCTTCTGGATGATGTAACAGGATGATAAAAAGTGAACTGGATGATTTACCTTTCCACAGACAATTTGAACATTGTGGCTGATTTAAGTGAGATGAGCTTCAGAGCTATTTCTCCAGCTTTTTCCAGCCACAGAGGCTCTCAGTGTTCTCAGGTATGTTACCTATTACATTTCAGTCTTCATGGCTCAGCTCTGACTAATCCTTAGGCGTCATTATAATTTTAGAACCCTAACTTTACATTGTTGTTGTGGAACAGGAGGACAGGACAGAGGGAGACATTCGTCAGGGGCAGCAGCATCAGGAGAACGACAGGAAAATGATCCGTATACAGAAATCCCGTCTAATCCGACTCGCTGCCCCACAGGTGAATCCTTCTGAAGTAAGTACTTTTTGTTTACCCTAATTTAGGGCTTAAACTGGGTTTCTCAGTTTGAGACTTAATTGCAAGTTTTCTCTAGATTGGATTCATGAGTCTTGATTGCTGTTTGTCTCTCTCTGGTGGTGTCTTACAGGAGCTGCAGCAAAGAAGAGGACAAGTGGTTGCAGAGGTGGAGCACGCGGCTGAGATGGAGCTGGAAAGTCGGAGGCCAGGCGCAGTGGGATGTAAAAAGACGCTCAAAATTTCTCCATCCAACAAAAGTCCTGCTTCACCAAGCAACAGCAGCCCGTTGTCACCTACAGACTCTAAAACTAAGAACACAGGTCAGACCTGATTATTGCAAAATCAAGATTGTCTGCCTATTAAGTCATATTTTTTTAACATAGGAGTGTGTGTTTCTACAGACTCCAGCTTAAATGTTGTGGCTGAGGGGGACCGCCACTTCAGAGCTATTTCCCCGGCTTTGTCCAATCGCAGAGGATCCCAGTGCTCTCAGGTGGATAACTGAATATTTCTAGTTGCACAGGATTTAAATGTCCTCCTCCAGTAAAAAAAAAACAAAAAAACTTACATTTCTGGTCACATTTTTTGTATGTTTGTTACCTGTGCTGCAGGAGATCCTGCAGAGGTCAGTTAGTGTGGAGGACCAGCGTCAGAGAGCTGTGTCCAGCAGGGCCCAATCCAAAACCACCCTGAATGACCTGCTGGACACCCTGAAGCAGTTAGAGGAGCCGGAGAGGCTATCAGAGCCAAAAGGCTACCGCAAGGAGAAATATGCGTGGATAGATGAGGTTGGTGTTAACTTCTTCAGAAGAAAAGAAACTGTAGCGAACTATCAGTGCCATGACTGGCTGCATCTCATTAAAGGATGGAGACTCTAACTCCCTGACCACTGACAACCTGGAGCGTCACGGCCAGCTGAGCCACCATCCTGCACTGCCTGATGGAGGCGCTCTGCTGTCAGAGGCCAAACTGCAGAGCATCATGAGCTTCCTGGATGAGATGGAGAAGTCTGAGCAGGAGAGACCACGATCAGTCACCTCAGGATCACACAGAGAGGTCAGGAATATTTCATTTATTCTTTCATGTAGCTACAAATGTAAGAAATTCTAAAGTCAATATGTAGATTGGTGCTTTGTAACCCATAACAAAGGTTTTACAAATAAATAAAAGGCCTCTGTTTTCAGGCTGTGTTGTCTGAGGAGGAGCTGGTTGGCATCGAGCACACGTCGGCCACGGCAGCCGAAGTCACCACCTCCATGATGAGAATAAAAATGGAGCTGGAGGAGAAAAAGCGCACCGTCAACATGCTGCAGACAGCACTGGTGGGAGAGATGCACACACATCAGTTTTTCATCGCTGTTAGCTGCTGTAAATAACGCACCAACAGCTCAGCCGTGTTTGTTCCCTTTGCCTCGGATCAGGCCCAGGAAAGAGAGCTGACGGCGAGACACGTGAAGGAGACGGAAAAGGAGCTGAGCAGAAACTTTCAGCTCCAGAAGGAGCAATACGAAGCCACCATCCAGAGACACCTCACCTTCATAGACCAGGTGCGCTTGCATGTAGCGGCTTTTAAAAACACCAGCTTTCCTCTCGCCGGCTGCCTGTCTCTGACTTGGCCTGGGACGGTCTCTATCTGTCCTCAGCTCATCAACGATAAAAAGACTCTGAGTGAGCGCTGTGAAGGAGTGGTGGCAGAACTGAAGCAGGTGGACCAGAAGTACACGAAGAAGATCGCACAGATGCAGCAGCAGCATGAAATGGTGAGTTGTTAGTGGACAACCTGCATGTGGTTAGTTTCCACCGCGAGCCTCTGCTTCTCTGCTTCGTGAGGCTGGAACTGGCTTTCCTGCAGTGCTGCTTTTGTTTAATTGTCTTTTCTCTTCTTTTTCTTCACTCTCTGTCCTCGTCTGTGTGTGTGTTCTTTCTCATCGTGTAGGTGTGGCAAATTCTCGGTCCCTTGTGTGAGGTAACTTTATTTCCTCCTCTAACTCATTCATCGTTTTGTTCAGTCTTCTTTCAATCTTCCATTTATTTCTCATTTCATTTGTCTGTCCCACACTACTTCTCATGGACAGTCTATCTACATGTGAGTCTTCTCACTCATTTCTTTTATTCATCTCCATGCTGTTTTAGTAGCTTAATTATCTTTGGCATACCTTACCTCCATCACTGCCACCATGTTTGAATAAAGAAAATGCTTTTCTGCTTGTGTGATGAATCTACATCACTATGGTTACCCTCTGCTCTCCATGACTCTTTTCCTCCATCTGCAGGAGATCAAGAAGTTAAAAGATTTAATGAGTGCCACAGAGAAAATCCGCCGGGAGAAATGGATTGATGAGAAAACCAAGAAGATAAAGGAGATCACAGTCAAAGGTAGAGTAGTCAGAGCAGAGGTGGGAAGTTCCTTTCAAACAGGAAAATATTAGTAACCCCACTTTACATGAGGATCCGTGTCTTCTTTTAATGAGGGCGCTCTTCTTCTCACCTTCTTTAACTTATGTTCTGATGCTGTGCATCTTACAGCAGAAACAACCTGACTGCTATATTAGTGTGTTTAAGGTTGCAAAGTTGTTTGTGATGGTTAACGGTGGTGCACGGTTTCCACATCCACAAACACAAACCAGATTCATATGACCTTTTAGGTCAGCTGTACCTGTTCCCACTGAGAGGTACAGTTTGGTTCGGTGCAATATGCTGTTTTGTGTTAATCCATTATGAAAGAGGCCTGTACAACCAAACCAAACCATTTCTGGCCCTCCTTCAGTTGTAGGTACATTGGATAATGGTAGGTACAGTTTGGGTGAAGCTACGGGAATACAGTCCGTTGATTGGGGGAAGAAAAATGTCACTTCTCACGTCAAAAGTACACGAGTTCAGTTGTGTCACTTCCTCGTTCACTCGTGGTTGAAAAGATGATAAAAAGTTGTCAGTCCTTTGTTTTTAGTTCTGTCATGTTTGTTGTCGTCACACTAATTTGACTCCATGCTAGGCATTTCGGCTCAACCTCGCCTACCTAGTGAGGGTCCGACTTGCTATCTAAACGCTCCCCCAACCTGGCCGGACCATTCCTAACCGTAGTGTACCGTACCAGCGCCTTTTAAGCATCATTTGAAGTCATGTGGCTGGCTCAGTATGGCTTGGGACACATTTTTTGTGTTTCCACAGATAAAATCTGGGAAGGGTGTCCCTTCCTGTGCGGCTCTGCAATAAGAACAAAGCGGGAACAGCTCCATGATTAAATGTACGCTGGATTTTTTGTTGTTTAAAGTCACATGCCAAGAATAAAAAACACAAGCTGCTGTGTTAAGGAAGCCGCTTGTACCGCTAAGACATCATGCTATTATGCAGCTGTCGCAGTATTATGTAGCTGTTGTTGGCCAGCTGATTTCCTGCCTGCAGGGTAACAGTACGGTTGGCTGTGGAACCCAGCAGAGGTTTACCAATCAAACCGTCCCGTCCTGAGCCCCCTGGTGGACAAAAGGCTAAAGCCCCCATGCGTGGGCCTGTAATTGGTCGATGGTATGTTGTAAAAGTCTGGATAACTGATTCTTCTGCAAAGGCGTTCTTTAATATGTAATACTATTGTTGTTGGTACGTTAATGTTGTATGAGGATGCTGTAATGTATTATATCTTACTCTCCTTGTTTTCCTTCTTCTTCTTCTTTTTAAAATTGTCATTATGTACACAGGCTCCTGCATATAAGCTTTAGATAGCTTCCTAAGGAGACCTGATTTATACACGATCCTGGCTAAGCCATATGAAAAGGTGTAGATCATGTGAATATGGATGTGTATGAATAAATGAAATGAAATGAAAACAAGTCTATGTTGTTCTTTTCTTTGTTGTATTTTTTGTGCGGTATGCTGTTTTCTGAGCGGAGACTGATCCAGGTGCATTCAGTCCATTCTAAACTTATTTGACTGGATCTGGAAGTCCCACGTAGCTTTGTCTTTATCCACCACATTTTGGGGACATGTCCCATTTTACAACCTAAACTCGGTGCAGGTGTTACTGTAAACTGTTCCTCCACTGAAAGGCTGTACCTGCCTGCCCGCTACACTCTGCTACTATGTGCTAGACTGTCTGAGAGTCTTCTTTACCCAGCCTGGTCCTGATCCTGGCTTTTATGGTAACCCTTAACCTTCATTGCTCCGTTGTTCAGTGCCTGTTTTACATGAGTGGCCTGCCTCTGCGCAGCTCCAGTTTGAAAGTTGTAAAAGGTTTTATATTTTTTTTTTCAGTGGCACATTGTAACTCACACGTTGACTCTGTGAGACCTCTGACCTGCTGGCAGAAGAAACCAGCTCAAACATACCTTCTATATTCTTTCTGTTTATAAGAAAAAAAACAAAACTTTTTTTTCTTCACAATTCAGATGTGGGGACTGAATTTGTAAAAAAAAAGAAAAGGATCTAAGTTCAGCACATGTCCTGTGTGCAGACTTAGAGGTGGAATATTTCATTTTGTTAACAAACTAAGTTTCCTGAGTGTGACCATGTTTTTGTTTTATTTCTTGTCTCTAATGTGCTGAGTCAGTGGAAAGTCGCAGGCGTTCCCAGCCACCGCTGATGAAGTGTTTATGAGGCCTGAGGACACGTTTTTTTTCATTGCTTTATTTAGTCTCTTCTCCCTTATGTTTACTTCTGGTTTTACCAATGTGCAATCTAAAAATAAAACCGTCTGAAAACGTCACCAAAAAGCACATAAATCATCTGTTTTTTCCAAGCACATTACAGCTAGGTCCTCTTCCTCCCCTCTCAGGACTGGAGCCAGAAATCCAGAAGCTGATCTCTAAGCACAAACAGGAGCTGAAGAGGCTGCGAACGCTCCACGAGGCAGAGCTGCAGCAGGCAGACGAACGGGCGGCGCAGCGCTACGTCCGGCAGTGTGAGGAGCTCCGGCAGCAGCTGGAGACGGAGAAAGAGGAGCAGTGCCAGAAGGAGAGGGACCTGGCTAAACAGAGGCGAGCTTAACACACCTTCATCACACTTAACCAGTACTGCACCAGAGCTCATACGTCGTCATGGTTTACCTTCTCTGATAAGTGTTTTGTTGAAGTTACACGATCTTTTTTTTTTTTGTTTAGCTTTTTCCACCAGGATGTGATGATTGTTGATGTGATTGTTAACAGCTTGTTTACTGCGGCATTAAGTTGGGTTTATGTTTGTCTGTCAGGTACGAGAAGCAGCTGCAGGAGGAGGAGTTGTCCCTGCAGCAGCAGAGGAGGCGTCTCCACAAGGAGGTGTCGGATGAGAAAGAGAGGCTGGCTCAGCTGGCTGCCAGGTGAGGTTAGAGGAGAGCTGTGCACGGCCGCATTTTAACCAAAAATTATCCAAAACGTTTGGTCTTGGAAATCTTTTTAAGAAGCAGAAAAAGTGTGGGATTGTGTCAAGGTGTGGGAGATATAGACAGGTCACATTTTGAAGAGAGATTACCAAAACTGCTCATAAATGCTGCTGACTCGAATAAACAAAAACAGTTTGTTTTTTCAGTGTGAACATCGAGGAAAAGGATGACCTGGATTTTATTGTTTTGTGAGCATTTGGATAAAAATTGTTTCCTGAATAAAAAATATTTTACAAACATCCTAAAATTCATAATAGGAATTTCCCATTTAAAATACAGATTTTAAAGGATCCTATTTTAAATAAAGCCTCAAACAGCTGTTTTTTTTAATTAATTTTAGACGTTTTTAATGAATTTTAAAAAGTTAACACTAACACGAAGTCAATGAGAAATGAAGCATGAGAAGAAAAAACATCAGTGTAACCAGAATTTTGTAACCTTTGCTCCGCTGCTTACCCTCTAGTCTAGTCTACAGATGGTAGACAAGACTCCACATCTCTCTGGATTCATGTGGGGAACCTCTAAGAATATATCTGATTTTCTCAAGGTTTATAAAGTTCATAACATCCCTGATTCATTGTTGAAAAACTGAGGTTTCTGATCCTGACAGGATAGAAAGATAAAGCTCCTTATACTCAGTGACGTGGAAGCCATGGCTGCTCTGAAAATGGTGAGGGAAAATATTTGTGTTAAACACCTTAGAAATTAGCAGCGAGGACAGGATGGATCTGCACCTGAAGATTCTTCAAGATTTCTGTCCTGGCCAGATGTTCTCGTGGGACTGAATTAAACTGTGTAATTAGATACATTTTTCCCATTGGTCACTAATGGGAACTAATCCCAGATCTCTCTCCTAGAGCCTCCTAACATCATAAAGAGAGTGTGGAATAATGCGTTTATAAAGGGTGGGGATGATCCCCTAGTACTGAGGTCATGACAGAAAATGGTCATTTACACTCGTGTTTGGGAGTTCTGGGAACTGAGCAAAGTTTTTCTGGACAAAATGTCGAAGTTGGAGAAAAAAAAAGAAAAAAAAAAAAGAAAAGAAAAGAAAGTGGTTGGTAGATCATGGGATGGGAAACTTGTGTGAATGATCCAAACAGGCCATCATTATAGAAGTCAGAGACACGTTCGATGCCCCAAAGCTAGAGCCGGTGAGCGAGGGTGGGAAAGAGTAGCGGCTCCTAATAAGCAGGAGTGTTTGGAGGTTGCCTGAATTTTGAAATGTCCTGGAAATTGGCTGTAAATTTTTCCAGGGGTTTGCATGATTTGGTTCAAAATCTTTGATAATTCCACAACGTCTTCACAGTTGATGCAAAGCTCCTGTTTGTTTGTGCGTCTGCTGCAGGCAGCGCTCCGAGCTGGAAGACCTGCGACGGCAGCTGGAGGAGAACAGCTCTCTGGCTGGACGGGCCCTCAGAGAGGAGCTGGACAAGACCAGAGAGGAGCAGGAGAGGAGGCACCAGGTGATGAGTGTGAATGCTTACACACTAACATCATGATCAGTAACTCTGAGCTCTGAGTGAAGCCAGAGATGGACTGCAGCTCACGCTGAGTGTTTGTGAACTAGATGGAGATGAAGGCGTTACAGGAACGTCTGGACATTGAAAAGCAGACGTGGGAAGAAAACTACAGGAAGAAAGAGGTTTGTTAACATTTAAATCTGAATCCGATCTACTCTGTCATGTTGCTCTGCTTTTGTTCACAGTGATGCATGACTAACCTCTGCATACTATTAATATGTACCATTTATCTGTAGACATGTAGGCGCCTGTCTCCCCCCGATTCCAGTCAGTCCAGGCATGTAATAAATGTATTTTCCTTTCTGCAGTTATACAAAAACAGAGGCCAAACTTCATTTGTGTGAAGAGAATCTGAGCTTTTCTGCTAAGAGTATTCTTTTTTAACACGTACTGAAACACACACACCCCCCTGGAATGAACTCGTGTTTGTGTGTTGACAGGAAGCGTGGATGCTGGGCCGCGAGCGCGAGCTGAAGGAAGAACTGCGGCGAGAACGCGATAAAGAGATCGAGCTCGCCATCTGGACACTGGAGGAGGAGACCAGCAAGGACAAAGAAGAGTGTGAACGGGCAGCTGACAACAGGTGTGTTTACAGGTTAACAGTGTCAATGCCTGCTTTACTAAAGAAGCAGGAAATTATCAACTAGCCTTGTTTTTTTCTTTTATTTCCATTTATAAGTAGAGAGCACCAGTAAAATAACAACACTTTAAACTCTAAACAGGGAAAATCCTCGATTTTTACCTTTTTAGTTTTAGTTCAAAGAAGAACAAATACATAATTAAGATGTTGTCTTTTACTGAACAATCTTTTTAAAAAACATTATAACAAACCTGAAAATAAACAGTTTCAACAACATTTTGCATCAGTTACATATTTATGTAATTTGTCACTTCATTGTGAAACAAGAAGCTTTATTTATTTCTTTTCAATATATATGTGTGTGTGTGTGTGTGTAATAAAATATAAGAAAAACATATACATATGTATATATGTACATACTGTATATACATAAATACTGTACGTGTACATTTCTACATGTTTGTGGTAAACCTGAATTAACTCACCTCATAAACTGAAGTCAGATCTGTTAAGTAAGAAAGATAGAAGCAGTTATCCCGCGGCCTTGGAAATGTTTCAGGTTATTAGGACTCGCGTTTACTGTTTGGCAGGCTGGTTTCGGCCCCCCGCTGTACAGTCGACAACCCTGCTCCAGCCTGTTCAGACGGTTAAAAAAACGCAGCACATTCAGGACTTCTCAGATTTTCTCAGGTGCAGCTTCGGTCTTGTATGTATCTGCTGCCAAAACACCTGAGGCTGAATTCCCTTCACAAGAAAGAGACTTTGGCAGAATAAACAGACCAAAAATACCAAACATAGTTTAATAAAACAAACTACTGGGGTGGTGTGTAGCTCTCAGCTCCTCAGTGCAGCTGGCCTGGCTTCGAATCCTGGCCTGAAGCCCTCTGTTGCAGGTCATATCCTGCTCTCGCCATCCCAGCTTTCCTGTCCTGGATATAACTGCTAGAGCAAAGACCACTACAGCCCAAAAACCCTTGAAACAAAACAAGACACCATGTCCAGTAGTCGTGCAGCTGTATACAGTACGCACTGTTTCCTCTGTGAATAAATATTCTGGTACATGGTGGCATCAACACCAACCTGGAATGCTGTCTGTTTTCAGGGTGAAGCGTCTGAGGGAAAAGTACGAGGCTGAGCTGAGGGAGCTGGAGCGCTCGGAGAGGGCTGCCGTGGAGAAGCAGCAGGAGCTGAGGAGGCAGCAGATGGAGACGGAGGGAGAGCTGATGCGACTTCAGGCCGTGCTCAGACAGAAAGAACAGGAGGTTGAAGACATCTCGCAGGTAAGGAGCCAAAAACTGGAGGGATGAAAATTTCCTTTAAAAAAGAAATAACCTGAAGTTCCCGTTGTCTCCTCAGACCAGAGACAAGCTGGCGGATGAGCGCCGCAGCCTGGCGGAGGTGATTCGTCAGGAGTTTGCAGACCGCTTGGTGATGACGGAGGAGGAGAACCGCAGGCTGAAAGTGGAAGTGTCAGAAGTGCGAGCGAGGCTGCGGCTTGAGGTGGAGAGGATCACCCGGGAGAAGGAGGAGGAGCTGGCTGAAGTCCACCAACGGTGCGGCCTGACTTCATTCTGTCACCTCTGTAGTGTTGTAGTAACACAGATGTTACATTTTTCTATTTTAATCTGCTCGAGGTTTCAGTGACGTGACGGTGGATGTGAGGAAAACAGGGACAGGACAATCTGAACTGGGCTGAACATATGATGCCTTTAAAAATTCTGATACCCAAACTTCTCAGAGCCCTCTGAGAAAAGTTGGTCGGTGGTTTCAGGTCAGGGGCAGACTGCAGACGTTTAAAAAGAAATGGAGACCAGCTGGCTCCTTCCCCATCCGCTGTTATTGAAGGTTTGAAAAGGACTGTTGGTGCTTAAAAGTGCAGCTTGAACTTTATCAGAGGAGGAAACTGAAGCGCTCTGCTGGAGAAATACAAGCTGGTGAATGATGGAGCACTTCTAAAAAGGACCGGATTCATGGCAACAAGAAGCCCGGTGTGTTTTTAAACTCTGTCATTTAGCAGCATTAGATGCTAAGTCTACTCAGGAAGATGGTGCACAGATTAAAGTGCAAACTGTTAGTTAGGTGTATCCTGGTTTTTGATAGAAGGTGCTCTTTGAATAGATTTAAGAGAATATTGAACATAGGAGTTTCTGGTAGTTTGTTCCACTGCCTGCTGGACGATGTCCTTTTAAAGGAAGGTTGTTAACGACGGCCGGCTCTGATGTTCACAGAGGCAGCCTCATGTTGAAATAAGAAGTGGTCCAACACACCTGGCATCACACTCTTCATTACTACACCATATAACAGCAGAGCAGGTGTGAGGCTTTTCTTTGCTCCCACAAACAAACTAAACATTTCAGTTGTTTGAAGGAACTAGTCGAAGAAGAAACTACTTCTTTTACTAAACACTGGGGAACTTAGTTAATGTGTATTTGTTGGGAACTGATTTAAGTAGAAAAATTGGTGTATTTTCCAGCTGCAGGGGTGTGGACATCAAGCTGAGTCATGATGAATTAGTTCATAAATAAGCTCGTTTTCCTTCTGCTCTGGCTGTGTTTGTGCTCAGCTGACAGGAAAATTTGAAATAATATTTTGAGAGTGTGAGAATTACTGACATCTAGTGGTGAAGTTGGGCATAGAAATGACTTATAAAACAAAACCAGTTTTTAATGGTAATGTTTATTTTGTGACATGGTGCACGTGAAACGTTCAATGAGACACTTTTCTATCAGCTGTTTCTCAGTCTGAAGGGGATCAGCAGGAAAAAATGAAAGTTTCTAGTTTCTGCTGTTACTGTAAGTGCAAATACCGGCATCTTTCGATGGGTAATAAACAGACATTTATTCCTGAAAGTTGACCTAAAATAGTGGAATGGAGGCAAGAATATACAGAAAAATACTAGTTTTGATTGAAGTTGAACAAAGAAAATGTTGATAAGACTTGAAGTGAAGAATTCTGTCTGATTCTGGATCCTGCAGTCTTACACCCTCTTATCTGTGATTTGTCAGAGTAAAGTCGGCCATACTGAAGAAAGAAGAAACTGTGAATAATCTCCGGAAGCAGCACGAGGTGAGAGGCCCTGTTCAGACCTGCTACTAAAATCTATCCTGGGTGGTCTGACTGCAGGTGGACAGCTCTGAATATTAACATTATTAATAGTAAAACATGTCTCCAGTGATCACTAGCTTCCTGTTCTGTTTCAAATAAACTGTTTAATTCTCAGTCAGCTGAGCAACAAACAGGTAAAAATAACTCGGTGAGCTTAGCTCAGCTACGTCAGATTCATTCAGCTTTTCCTGCATCGTGATGTCTGCACAAGTTTTCTTCCAAAGATCAAAAGATTACGTCTGTCAGCTCGTACTTTTTCGTTTGTTTTGTCTTCCACTTCCAGTCGGCTCGAGTGATGTTTTTCAGCCTTGGTTCAGGTGTAAGTTTGGGTCAAATAACTTTAAAAGAAGTGACAATATCGAATCGTGTTTGGCAAGTAAAATGAAATGTGAGCTTAACTCTTCTGTATAAACTAAAATAGGTGTTTTGTATTTTTGTCAAATACAGTCTTTATTAACACTTTTACATTTTGTCATAAATTCTGCCAACCTTTAATTTCTCCTTATGTAGCAGATGTGATCCCCGAGGTGTATAAGCATAAAATAATAGATTTGTTTTCTTGATGAGCTCAGTGTCAGAAATAAGCTGAAGCTTTGTAACTCCAAATATACACTACATAGCAACTATACTGGCTGTAACCTGCTTTATTGCATTAAGAGGTCAGTTTTAACCTGTAGGACCAGCAGGATGTTAGATGCACAGCTGCAGAAAACGAGCATAAAAATGAGCAGCAGGTTTACAGCGAAAGAAAGAGACTTAAAAGCAAGACAACACAGAAAGTCTGCTGCTTGTGTGAGCTCAGGTTTCATCTTGGACGGGACACGTTTGTGTTTACACCACCTCAGCGTGTCCTGAGTCCACTCAACCAGTACTGACCTTGTCTACTTGTGATTCAGGAAGCATGTTAAAACTTGGTTAGAGCAGCACATGTGTCTGTCTCCAGGAATGTGATTAAAACGAAAACACAGATAAATGACCGCATGTCTAAACATTGTCCTTTCGGCTGATAGGCTGCCCTGAAGAGGGCGGACCACCTGGAGGCCTTGTGGGAGCAGCAGAGGAAGCAGCTGTTGGGCGAGTGACTGACAGGAAAGCCTGGTTTCATCTGTATGGAGCCCCCCCCCCCATCAGCGTAGCTTCCACCTGAGGCTCAACTACAAGACTGAACATGTGGAACTAAAGAAGACTGAAAACGTGGCTTAACCTACCTCACTTGAAAAAGACAATATGGAGAAACTTTTGACAGTTCCCCATCCCCCCACCCTACAGGCATGGAGTATGTTGTATTTGAACTCCCTTCATTTACATGCCAGAGACCAGATGACGCCAGAGAACAGGATAACAGTTGGACTTCCCTTTCTTCTTCCCCCTTCAGCTCCAGCTGTTAAGCGGGAACCTTCATGCTCCCTGCAGAGCTGCCACAATAGACCCGTTCCAGATGTTTCTGGAACTAGTCTCAGCCCGCTAGTGTACAGCAGGACACAACCGGGGTCATTTTTTCAGGACACTCTACATCACAGCTCAAGCATGAGCTTTTGCATGAAACAAGTCAAGCTCTTGGTGGCCTTTAATCTGTTGAGTCATGTGTTTGTCCCTGTGTCCCCTCGAGACCACTGCTAATTACAGGATCTTTAACTTCCCCCTGCCCTGTGACCAGCTCTGAACAGTTTGTTTTGTGGGTCTAGAACCAAAATTTGGATCTAAATAAGTGTAACAAACTAAAACTGTTAGAAAAGTTAAAGGTTAAAGAACATGTAGGGTGAGAGAGAGCGAGCGAAAGAGAGAGCTTTGGGATGTGTAGACAAGTTAAAGGAAAATGAATGATAAAAATGTCTGAGGTCAGATAATTGCAGAGTGGCTCTGAGGGTTTCTGAATGTGGGGAAGTAGACTAAGAGGAAAGACGTGGGGATGGAGGAATGTGCATAGAAAATGTTTAGAGGATTAGGAAAGCGGAGCTTGGACCAAGCCGGGTGGTGGGTGGGTCTGACGGGGGCACGGGACACACGAGGTATGCTAAAAGCCATTTCAGCGTTGCCAGCCCCGATCTAGTAGCTGCAGTGTAGAAAAATAAATAAAAATACAACCAACTCAACAAAGAAAAAGAGTCCTCAAGTGACACATGTAACCTGTCTCAGTTCTGCTCTGCACAGCACTCGCAAATCTATTTTAATTATGTTTAATTTCTTCTTTTATAATGAATGAAGTTACGTTAAACCCCTTCCAAAGACAGAAAGTCTTTGTGGATAAGATTTCAGTCAGAGCGGTTCATATCCTGCATTAGCGAGTGGCTGCAGCAGCAGCTTGTGTTGCAGAGAAACTCTAGACCGGGAGGTAAAGCCTGTTCTTTAGGTACAGCCCCATGTGAAAGACCAGAAAGTCAGAAGATATTTATTCTTTCTCTTTCCTTTTATTTATTTCACACTCGTATACAACCGTTGTAGTGTTGTTGGTCCACAGAGAGGGCATAGATGTAAAAGTATTTTTTTATATATATCTTCTGTGAGAACACTAAACACTTGTCATGATGAAACCGTAGAAATGTGCCACTTATAGACGATCTTTAAAACTACGTCCGTTTTTTTCTGACTGGAAAACTGTCGGAGCCACAAGGTGTGAAATGTATCTGGTGGTGTTCTAGAAATGCAGCTTTATTTCAGACGTGTTTGTAATGACTACAACAGATTGAAAGAAGCATTTGTTGGAGTGTCACACGGTCGGAGCTTCGCTGAATCCTGGGGGGGGGGGGCTGGTTTGAAGCTGCTCTTGCTGCTGTTGGCACAGCAGACCCGATGGGACAGCCGTGTGAGCTGGCATTCCTCACAAGAGCCAGTGAGTCTTTTCTTTGTGTGTCACCAGTCCTCCCATTGTGACCTGAAGTGACCCCCACGGTGACACACACACACTGTACACGCATCATTCCCACCATATTAGCACTTTTTTTTTCTTTGTGCCACTTTTCTGCACCTGTAAGCATCCAAGCACACGGAGTTCCCGAACGCACCGTTTTTCCTGTTCTGTCGTTTTTCTGGTTTTCACGACGATGGTTCGGAAACTGTGAAGAAGACGGTGACTGATCTGTCAGCAAAAAGAAAATAAAAACAAAGATTGTTTAGAAAATGCAGTTTGTTCCTCGTCTCTGTTCACTGTGGGAAAACTGACAATTGTTTGCTTGTTTTTGCCTCCTCTCCATCCCACCACCCGCTCCCACTCATGCTATAAATCATCACGTATAAAGACGAAGAGGTCTTCAGTCATGACGTGTCGGGACCCTCAGGAATCCAGATTATGGTTTTATCCCTGTTCTTTTTTTTCATTTTTTTTAATTCCTAAAATACTTGCAAGCCATCAGAACCTCAGCATGTTTTCTAGATTTATTTTTCTGTAAGGGAGGCTTTCTGTAGTCGTTCTTTGTCTCTGCATTCAACCCTCATGATGGATGCTTCCTTCTGTACTCTCTGTACTTCTGTATCTTTTTTCCTTCCCCCTCTCAAGTTAACTCACTTCCTCCAGGCTGCCCAAGCGACCGGTGGTAGGCACGAGTCGTGTCTCTTTCAGGGTACATTTCACCAGAAAGCTCAGTTTACCCGTTCAGGGTCGACTCCATTTAAAGAGTTTTTCACATTTCTTCTTACTTTCTGTTTGCTGAAGATACGTGCGTTTGTGAACATCCAGAACTGCCTGTTCATGTCTAACTTTATTGCTGCCTGGGGAGGACTCCTGCCCCCTCCCTCTCTCTCTCTCATGTTCTGGAGCTGAGGGAATTAAAGGGAGAGAGAGAGGAGGAGGGGCGTCCCCAGTTGCCAGCAGCTGTTGCTCATTTCACAACGGACCCGCCCATACAGTGCCGAGGCTGAGCACAGCCCTCCACAGCACAAGTAACGGAGCTCTCTGAGAGGAATATGTCTTCACAGTGACGGAAAGTCTGAGCGCACAGAAGATTTCCAGCTGGTAAGATGTTTGTTTTTACGGTTTTCTGTTATATTTGAAGAGCTTTCTCTTTGTGTTTGAGGGGCAGAGTTCAGCTGAACCAGTAAACTGACTAAGTCACTGATAGCATTAAAACATTACTTAATAACTTTTTAAAGTCGTTTCCTTTAAATTCTTCTGTACAATCAGACATGAGTTTATCACCAACTTTTTGCCACACATTCTTTCCATTCCCTACTCAACCTCAGCCTGGAGTTCGTTCTCCCACAAGCCTGGGAAGCAGCGTCACACTCATCATCAGTGCTTTTTATTTCCTTGTTGAGGGTTGTGAGTTTTTAGGAGAAGATCTCAGCGCCTCCCCTCTGGCTGACTTTATTACGTTGCTCACAAAGAGGTGAGAAGTAAAGAGACGTGGTGCTTGGGTATGTTAATGCTTTCAGCTTCTACTGTGACTTCTAGAGTCGTTTATTCATCCAACAGGCACTTAAGCAGAAGTTTCCTTGAAGATAACGTTCCACTGACATCAGGTTATGTAGCCTTGCTGTGTGAAGCCACAGTAGATCCATTTTTGTTTGTTGGAGGACCTCTCACAGCAGAAAGGAGATAAACAGAAGGATATGGAGGCTGTGGCCCTGTGCAGCGTTGTTAGCGACCAAAGGTTTCATTATAAAGGGATTATTTGGTGTTTTGTTGCTGCTGAGAGATAAAGTTTCCCCTCCTGAGTCTTTGCCCTCGTTCCAACTCTCTGCCTCTATCTCCCTTCATCACCAGCTCTGTTAAGAGAAGCCCAGATCGTGTTGTTGCCCGGTAAAGTCCTTGCCCTCCCCGTGTCGGTCTGAACAGGGAACCCATCCTGAGCCGGACAGCATCCTCATGTTCCTGCCAGCAGCGCGGAGGGCACGGCGAGCACACGCGGCGTGCTGGCTGGAGTCGCCTGCAGTAGGACAGGGATGTCGCTGCTGAGGAGCCTGCTCTGCGGCGTGGGGGCCTTCATCCTCGTGTTATGCGTCTGCATCCTGTGTTTGAATCTTCAATGGATTCTGACCTGGTTCATCGGGGTTCCCGGGATTCTCCATGCCACCAAACCGAGGGGAAACAGGTGAGGGAACCATCAGGTGTAAAGTAGAATTTTAACTTGAATTTGAGCCAATAAACCGAGTAATCGGCAGAAAGGTGGCGACCCTGTGTGCATTTCTTTTCATATACCTGTCTTTGCAACCTGTTGGGTCACCTTTTTAAATTTGATGTATAAGGGACAATGTACAGTTTAAAACAAACGTTGCCATTTGATGCGTTGTACCGGAGTTAGCCTTTTGGCTAATTTACATCTGCAGTCCTCTGGCGGGGCACACTAAAAACCATACAGTTACCCTATATGGTTACACCCCCAACCCACCCAGACACAAACACACATTTATTCAGCACCATGAGAAAATACAAAAGGCTAAAAGTTTAGAGTTAGTGGTTACAGATGTGGGCGTTTTTAAAGAGTTTTATTTGAGATTTAAATATTATATCTTCACTTGCATGGAAAGTATCCATGCAGTGTGTCTGCAGACTTGGAAAAACCTCTGACACCAAATATTATTATTCATTAAATGTTATCTAAGCTGTTTAAATGGATATTGGTTTTGTCCCTCTTCAGTTTCAGAATAGACTCTCAATTTGTTTGTAATTTGTTGTACAGCAAGTAGTAAAATCAGTCGGTGCACAATCACACAAACAAACATCTAAAGGACGATGATATATAGAGAATAAAATGAAATAAAAACAGAAAAACAGAGCTACTTTTTCAGCTTATTCAACAGGGCGATGGCAGCAGGAGCAAAAGAATATTTATGTCTGTCAGTCTTGCACTTAAAAAAAGTATGGGTTTTCCCAGCCGCTGCCGACACACACCGCTGCTTTACAAAACCTGCCTTCATCATTGACCAGGTCTGTTATTTATTAGTGTTTCAGCTCCTTTTTGTTGAACACCTTCACTTGTTTACGGGCTTGTTTCTGTCACAAGATCTGGAAACACAGACCCCAGCAGCAGGAAAACACACTTTTTGGGGTAAAGGAGAAATTCAATGAATGTTCTTGGTTTTAAAACAACTGGACGTAACTTTAAATGGGCTGAATGGCTAAGATAACATAACACCTGCATGTCTCAATCAGACCTCATTAGAAATTTAAATAAGCCAAATCAGGATATTGCTATATTTAAATGAAGGTGGGGATATTGCTGAGCAAGTGCACGTGGCTGCTGTCACCTGAACCAACAGAGTTTTGCCGCCTTTTTTCTGGCTTAACAGCTGAAGCGGAGCATTAGGACGAATGCTCCAGATTTAAAGACCGACCACGACCGCCAGAGTTACATTTTATAAATTACATTTATTTCTGTGTCAAACTAAATGTTTTGCTCAGCTGAGCTGCTGTTTGTATTTGCTTGTTTCTGTTTGGAAACTTCCCAGAAACTCTGTTCCTGCAGGGCCAGAGACTGACGAGTACAAAAGTAAAAAAAGTAACGGGTCCAAGAGGTCGAAGTAACGGGACTCAGTAAGACAACCTCCATCTATAAAACACAGAAGGGGGAAGAGAACAAACTAACACCAACACCCCACCCCCATGTGAAGCTGTGGTTTGGTCCACTGCCTGTGCGGTGCAGCTGAGTTCATTTAGAAACAAAGTAAAATGCAGCTGCCATTTTACTGCCGTTACATTCATGTGGCTGTAGCTGCCTTAAAATATGTATAGATAATATACTGTAAAATATTTGTAACTTGTTTTTTTCTTTTTTAACGTCTGGGCATTTGCAGTGTGGTTACACAGCTAAAGATGGGTCATGGTTATGCTGGAGTTGGTGTGGATGAGGAGCCCAGTAATTCTAGATGAGTCAGCAGTACGAGTTCAGGGCTCAGAAAAGGGATGGAGTGACACTTTCCTCCATACCTGGAAACACAGGGCAAGACTCTATGAACATCACAATATTGCCGCTACCTGAGTAGTACTGACTTAAAAAGTTATTTTTCCTCAGATTCGGTGCTCCAGGGCTGCAGTCCTGCAGGTTTTAGATGTTTCCTGCTGCAGCACACCTGAATCAGATGAATGCATCAACTTTCTTGGCCAGATGAATAATTATTGTGAGAAATCAGAAGAGACGCCACATTTCTCCAGCTTGCACATGGATAATTTAACTTTTAAATGGCTGATGTTAGCTGGAAGAAGCTGACTTGGTGTCTGAAACCATTACGTCCACATAAGGTGTTTTCCCCTTCATTGATTACCTTTCCACATAGACCTCATCTATTTATAACACTGCTTGTGCACACAATGTTTGCTGTCTTTGCAGCTGTTATAATTTTTTTTGACACAGAAAACATGTAAAACTCATTAGTTTCTAAACAGGGGAACTTCCTAAAAATCAACTGTACCAACATTCATTTATTTGATCTTTTTATGTGGTAGAAAAGTGGAATAGATATACAGTATTTTCTGTTTTTGCTACTTATTTCTCATGTTTGGACTTAAATGCTATGAAGGAAATGAGGGCAGATATGTGATGTATTCATGTTAATAACGTGAATGTTTTCCACTCAACGTTGTCACAGATGTAGTTAAACTCCTTTTACAAAGACAACTTGAATTAATTTAATAACTTTGGTGCAGCGACTCAACACTGTATTCAGGTCAGGTGGAGCAGTGAAACAGGACATGGTTGAAGGTTAAACCCTTAGACCAGGGCTACTCAATTCGGTCCTACGAGGGCCGCAATCCAGCAGGTTTTCCATGTACCCCTGTACCAACACACCTAAGTCAAATTTATGTGGCTCTAACAGCCAATCAGGTTCTACACAATGACTCATTAATTTGACTCAGGTGTGTTGATACAGGAATACATGGAAAACTTGCTGGATTACGACCCTCGTAGGACCGAATTGAGTAGCCCTGCCTTAGATCATGAGTTTCTGTAAGCAGCACTTACTCCCTGCCCCCCTCCACATCTAGTTGTACCATTGTGGTCCTAACAAAGGAGTCACCCAGTGCTCCACTCGCACTAATGGGAGATAAAAAGCCCCTGCAGTTATTTGACTAGAGGTGGTCTCTTACATTTGAAATGTAAGCTGTGTTATTACTCCATCAGGCCCTTGTTACATGCATTAACTCCAGTGTAGAAGGACAGGGACAATGGTTGGTTTCTCTGAGGTCTGTTTCAGACACTGAAGGCTAAGTTTGGCCCTGAGAAACTCTGTCGTCTGAAAGACTGCTTAAAAAAAAAAAGCATGTGCTTCAACTATGGTACCTGCAACATGGACACCTGAGTATGATTCGAAAATGTATCAGAGTCAACATTCTTTTAAGCAGATGTCCCTCCACATTAAATCAATAACTACAAACACAAAATCTGAAAATTTGATACTAAAGCCTGAAATGGCCCATTTTGTGACAGCAGCCTCATTTTTCATCCAAAATGACGCATTTTAAGCAAAACCAGTAAATCTTATGGTGGCTGTAAACAGCTCACAATGAAATCAAATATTCAACTTTTCAGTTACCCCAAAGTTTTTTATATATTTTTAGTGACAGGTGTGAAGATTTTAACAAACACAATTGTTTTTTTAACTCAAATTGACTGTAGTAATTTCTATCAACACTATACACAAGTCGTCGTGTGGGGGCGCAAACAGCAGCATATGTTATGTTGAGAACCACTTCTCTGGATAAACTGACAATGAAATTATAACAATACTACTACTACCACTACTATAACTAAAAAAATAAGATAAAAAATAATAAAATAGATAATGAAATAATAATAAAGACTGAGTCTGACAACCACAATATCAAGAGCAACGCTAAAAGGAGCCTGCTTGGCTCTCTAGTGTCCTGTTGTCCCAGTCGTTGTTTTTATGAAGCAGAGATCATTTGTGTAATGAGGGTGAGAAGTTTCTGAGTTAATGTGATAAAAAAATTTATCAATTTAAAGAAAATCACCACAAGCAAAAACCACATTTATGTTAATATAAAAATATGGACTTTTTTTTTAATAGTTATATTTCAAGTAGACTTTTACTGGAGGCCGTGAGGGACATGACAAAATGTCAACTGGAAAAAACACTCATTCCTCATCACAAGATAAAAAATTTTTTTGTTTTACACTGTAAACTAAACATTTCCCTGTGGATATATAAAGCTGTGTGAATATAAATTCTGGAGACTGAGCAGATAAAATGGGCCCAAAAGGGTCAGAAGGACTTAAATTGTACCATTCTCATGAAATGACTCAAGAGAAACAATCCAAAGGGCTTTGTGTGTGTTAGGTTAAGATAACGGTTTGCTTACGTCTCTTCTTCCTGATAGTGTGTCAGGAGCTCCAGCTTGTCTTGTCTCGTACTGTCTGAAACTACGGCAACCAAGGTTACGTCTGAGGACGGTTTGAATACCATTGCCCTTTATTTATCATTTCTTTAGCTTTTTCTTATTGCCAACCTGAGATAGATCTGGAAATGTTTCCTTTATTAGGTCAGACTAGAGTCTGCTTTAATTTCCATGGCAACAGTGGTCAGGGCAACACATAGGTGTAATAATAAACACAAGGTGTTTTCAGGACACCGTTAAAAACACAAGTTAGTGGAAATGTTACGAGTGAAGTCATCCTGACACACAAATGAGTGACTCAATCCTGTTATCACACAGGTGTTTGGAGATGATTAGAAATGTGTTGCTCGATGGGGTCATTGTGCAAATTTAGACCTTTTGGTCCTGCTGTTTGTGCTCATTTGTTATCTTGTGGTGGTTGTTTTTAGTCTATTCTGAGGTATTTTATTTGTCTTCAGGGGGCATGACTACAAACTCTGATCATCAAGTCATGTTTCAGGTGATTGTGTGTCAGTGACATCCAGTCTTTGATTTGTGAACCTTGATCTTAGCTGAACCAAAGAAATTCCAGTTACACATTAATTTAGCTGCTTCGTTACATTTCTGCCTCGTAATGACTTTACGAGGTTTACTGCAGTGGTGGCATCTGGTGCGCCACGCTCATAACAACCACACAGCCAATCACACGGCAGAATGGAGCTGAGGTTTTCTGAGATGGAGGTGTTGTCAGCAGCCGCGTGGTTGAACAGAGAGGCCTATGCAAATGTTTGGTTTCTATATTTATCATCACTCAGTTCAGTATCACTAAAAACAGGAGGAAAGAAATAAGTTTCGACTTGCATCTCGAGTCGTTCACTTCTTTCTCCTTTTTTGAATATTTGTGATTTTAATTCAAATCAAATCCCTTATGGCAGATTTGAATATCAGCTCTGTGTGGCTGCTTTGAAATCTAATTTTACTGACAACAAGCAAATTTTTTTTTCCCCTCGAATAAATACAATCAAATTAAATCCAATTAGCAGTTTCAACCAGGGCTGGAGCCAGAGGGGTGCCCAGGGTGGCACATCCACCTCCTTAGTGGTACCACCTCAGAATATTGACAGGTTACTGGAGGAGGACAAACATATTTCCAGACCTGCATGAATCACTAGTATCACTACATCAGTCTGAAGCTTCCTAATTACTCAACCTAAAAAAATTCATACCTGTTTTTCTTGAAGAGATTTTGTCCCTGTGCAAGTGCAACTACTAATGTTATGTAAGGCTTTTAACCTGATGTTAGCATGAAGCTACGTAGCAATGCCACTTTAGCACTACATGTTGTTTTAACATAATGTGGGGAAACCATGTCATGTTTAGTTTTCACGGAGTGTAGTTGGGGATTACACAACATTTCATTTAATCAAAATGTTCATTTTAGCTTAAAAACTAAAGGTGTTGAAAGAGTAGCTCAGTATCCATGTTACTTAGCGCTGACTAAGCTAGAGCTACATGATTCTGATTCTTAAACAGGAGCCTTGCAAGACTGGTAGTTGATTTTAAAGTAGATATGGCATGGAAATGTGGAGAAATATATCCTATATAACCCATCTGGATTTGTAAAGACGAGTAAATGAGTAAAAAAATTAGTAAAAAATTACATAATTAAGCTTTTTTTTTTTTTTATTTATTTTTTATAAGAGGAAGGACAGCTCAGGCTGAGACAGGCCCTAGTATCAACAGTCCAACAGCTGGATCCTTGAACTAAATGAACTGATGCTAAAACATCAACCATGCTAAAAGTGAAGGACTCTGAATCCATTTGAGTTAAAGCTCCTTGAAAAGGCAGATAAGTGGACCTTGAGTGAGTTTATTTTAGGCAACAAAAGTTATGTAACTGAAAAAGTTGGAGCCTTGGTCAAACGTGGAGGTTTGATGGACATGATTGGTGGAAGGAGGCCCCAGAAACTCGGGACCGGGACAGTTCTGAGCAGAAGTGTAGATCCCTGTTCCCTGCTCCAACGCATCTGATTCAAATCAAATGAAGCAAACAGCTTCTTGTCAACTTCTTCACAATGACCCACTGGTTTTAGTCAGATGTTGGAGCAGGGAAACAACAAAAACCTGCAGGATAGTGGCCCTCGAGGCGTTTTTATAGTAAAATATTGATTATGAGCGTTGTTCAAAGGACCTCGATGACATACTGTGTTTTGCTGATGCTGCATGATGACAAATCTTTTTAGATTTAACAAAAGATAGATTTCATACACAATTAAAAAATATAAAATTGTCCAGTATGATAACAAAGATCTGACACAGGACCTGAAAGTTGCTTCCAGACCTTCAGTTGCTCCATCTACTGAAGTGTTTAAATTATACACATGCTTCAACAAATCTTCACGCTGAAAACGCTGGAGAGGATGACTGGGTTGAGTCTCTGGGAGGGATGGAATATTCTTAAGATCTTTTTCAGCTTCTCAAGTTATTACTAGTAAACTAACAGGACAAAAGTTACCATTAAGCTCCAAGAAGGTCCAAATGAGTCTCATCAGAAAATAAAAAGGCATTTCTAAGTGCTGAAAAGATAAAGGAGGGCATGCTTTTACAATATTATTCACAATGGAAGCTTGTGAGGCTTTCTAAAGCTCAACATGATGCAAAACGACATGCTAACCCTATGTGTCATGCTGAGAGATGTGTCTTATATTTTTTTTCCTCACAGTAGGCATCAAGCTTCTTTTTTACATTTCAGGGAGAAAACAAAGTCTTCCCCAAAACTTGAATTATTAAAAGTACAGATAAGATTGAGACTGTTAAAGGGTTTCAGATGAACTTAATTTGATTTGTTCTCTACAGCAGCTCACAACACCCCAATGAGCCCCTGGAAAGAGGAATCTCCACCAACCAGAGGCCTCTGAGCCCCCTGACCTCCACCTCAAACCCCATTAGAGTCACACACACTCTGACACCCACCAAACGGCAAAAACCAACACAAAACAAAAGTGAGTCCAGCACCAAATCCCCCACGATACGGCCCAACCGGGCAACTGGACCCACAGAGCCGCCCTTCATCGGGGACTCTTACATGAGGGAAGACGTCCCCCAACAAACGGTGAGTCTTAAACTGTGCTGATTCGGGTTTTATCTGATGAAATGATGCTGGTAAATGTTTCAGATTTGTTCCCATTAAAATGATATTAATGCAAAAAACTTCTTGCCAGTGTCTGAGCATAACCGAGACGACGCAGGAGTCCTCATGTGGATGTTTTACTGCGAACCAGGAAGCATTTCCACTTAATATTTGACTGATTGCTGAATGTTAATTATGAACATTTCCTCAACACGATGACATCAGCAGATGAAAAATGACTTCTATTGCATCTTGTGCAAAAATGTATTTTTTCTTAAACCCTGCTGCTGTTAGTTCTATGGATTTTTTTAGAAGAACTGAAAGTGTAATTTGGACCTCTTTTAGTTTCTGCTGTGTCATCTTTGCATACGAGAAATAATGTTTCACAGCAGGTTCTCATCTCTGGTTCTCCACATCTCCTATGTTATGGTCTGTTATTTACCAGTTTTTTTATAAACCTCTGTATGTTGGGGCTTGGTGAACAAAACCAGAATTTACTTGGAATTACAGGTTTTTTAAAAATTTCAACATTTTTTTATTCCTACTTGCTGCAGGATTTAACTAACTGAAATGAGGCTATTCTCTCCAGCGGAGCGATGCATGCTCGGTCCGTGGAGGCTGGTGGAGACTGCAGGATTTAGTCAAATTAAATTGTACTATTTATGTTTTTATTTTCATTCTCATGTTCCCCAGTGGTACAGCTGAGGTCTGATTCAGAGGAATCAATATAATTTGTTTACAGAAAGTTAAAGTTCTACAAATGTTGATTGAAAATTCAGTATATAAGGAAGAGATTAACTTTATCACACAATCTGTGTAAGGTTGACGTAAAGTGTTCTGTGGATGGCTGCCACCATCACACTGCACAGGTAAGCGTGACTAGTAAAGGTTTAACTTGGAAATTCAGTCATGTGTGCAGGGGTGAGACTCCATCATCTCCACTGAACATGTGAGCACTGGCCCGTGTTGGGTTTTTCCATCCAGAGGGAATAAGAAACCCAATGAAATAAAGACGCTGGAGTTTTATTTTAAATGCCTCTTTTTTTGTTTATTATATATATTTATATAAATTTATTACTGTGGCTATTCATAACACTGACAACTAGAATAAGTAATTTCTGGAGAAACGGCTGTGGGATTACTGAAACTGTCAATAAAGTTATCAATCAGCTGATGGTTCTGATTGGGAGAAGCAGTTGCCATGGCAAAGTTAAATGTCGCATCGGGGTCAGTGAACTCCTCACCAGTCAGGTCATCAGTGAAGAAGCCTTTTGGATGAGCAGAGAAACATATTTAAAAAAAAAAACAAGTCCTTTGCTTTCAATTGAAGCCCTTAGGATTTGGGTCACACTGAAAATTGGTAGAAATTTAGTCTCAAACGTTGCTACCTGGGCGTTTGCAACCCTGAGCAGGACAGTGATGCTCTGTTCACATCAGTGTGACGTTTATTATAAATGATTCCGTTGGGAATCTTTGGGGAATTTGGGCGGGTTCCTGTCATTTGGAGGAGTTGAGCACAAAAAGCAACGCTGTGAGAGAAGTTTTGTATAATTTTAAAGGAAAAAATTATTCCTGTAGAGGGAAAATTGTGGGTGGTGCAGCCGGTTGAATTTTCTCCTTTTCTCCTTTTGGAACAAAGATGAAAGCAGAGGAAAGGTTGTTTTGCATTTTTCTTTTCTTTTGGACCATCATAAGAACCACTGGTGGGCGTTGGCCAGCGGCGCTTTGGGGGGAGCTGAGGAGACCCCATACGTTATCACCACTTGAGCAACACACTAAGCAGAAAACAACTTCTGTGTCGAGTAAATCCCAAAAATTAAATATCAAAATCAATTTCTGTCTGCAGGTCAATTTTCTAGTTAAATTTTTTCAAATCTTCAAATTAAGAGTGAAAAAACAGCCTGATTTTAGTTTTTTTTTGTTTCAGATTTTTTTTAAAGGAATAATGAAAAAACAAGCCGGTTATTTAGTTTTTTATTTGGGATTTTTAGTTTAATATTAACTGAACGAATGGTTTTGTTAAATCAGCAGAATAAAGGCATTCTGCTTTCACTGCCACAATTCAGATTTAGCTTCTTTGTCATTGTAAGATACAAAATTCAAGACATTGTTGAAAGTAGTGAGGGTTAGGGTTAAGGTTTTTAATCAGATCAAACTATTTATATAGCACTATTCAGACAAAAGTAACTCAAAGTGCTTAAAACAAAGCTATCGGGTGTCAACATGCAAAGACATTTTTTATTTTAAGTGGACTTTTTCCTGCACTGATCAGTCCCAACTCTGCTGTGTCATCTGCATATTTAATGATGATCTCAGTGTTGTGGGCGGGTGAGCAGCCATGTGAATACAGGAAAGGGTCGGGAGACAGACTTGTGGGCTTCTAGGAGACATGAGGGAAAAGGTGGAGGCCCATTCTCAGACTATGGACACTTTGTTAAAATGTTCTGTGTCCAGAGACGGACGTTATGTTGAAGGTCTAACATTGTGTGGAAGATGGAGTTAAAAGCAGAACTATAGTTCTTCCTCTTTGGTAACATAACAGAGGCGCCTCAGCGCTGCTTCAGTGGGCGCTTTCATTCAGCAAGACACGCTTCCTTTTCTGTCCTCAATTTGATTTTAAGGTTTGTAAATTTCAAAGCGTGTTTCATCCCTGGATGAACATCAGTGCTCACCTTTCATAGCTGCATTATTAAAAATAATGTTTCAGGAGGTTAATACTGGCCAGTGACTGTGAAAGTGAAGCACTTCAGCGTCTGGTATGAAAATATGGCTTCTTCTCATCTGTTCCTCACAGGACTGCTCAGACAGTATCCGAGGTCGGATCAAGGATACTGTATTTGGAAGCAGATTTCTTGGGCATCTTCCAGTCCTGCAGTGGGCCAAACATGTAACTGAGGAACAGTACGAGCGTCTGAGCCAGTATCCAGGGGCACACGGCTGGGGAGGCATCAAATACAAGAGTGAGCTTTTGTTTCTGTTAACATTTAGTTGTTATCCTTTGTCCTTAAATTTCTTCACTTTCATCTAACTTTGTTTATTCGTTCTTCTGTAAGATTGATTTGTTGCCCAAAGAATTTAACCTGTGATCGCTCAGGTGGAACCAGCTCACCTGGCTGGAATGCAGCCGTTTGTAGACGTTTCTAAGAGCTGACTTCATGACGTGCCACAGCAAGCTTGTTTATTTCAATAATGTCAGCTAAGGTGCAGTAAAATTTATCACATTGCAGGGTCAAGACCAGGAAGGCAGCCATCTTTAATGCGATTGAATACACGTTTTTATTCCTGCCATAACGAGCCAAAATGTTTGCAGTGGCTTTTCTCATCCGTGCTGATCTCTCTGCTAACTGTAGAAGATAAATCGCTCAGCTGCTTTCACTTCAGCAAATAAATAAATAAAAAAAAAGCTTGTTAAGTTTTTATATCTGATTTGAAGCCTGAGACATTGTTTCACAACTCATCGGGTGTGCACGATAATCTTGACGCTGGCTAGAGACTCTGGTTCAGACTGGTTTAGATGTGGGGGATTTGTGCAAGAAGCCACAAAAATTTATTATATTTATTGACAGCATATAGTGACATTTTTAATATTTCTAAAAGAGGGCTTTACACATGTTTATGAAAATATCTTAAACTGTAACCTTTTAATGCTCAATTTATCATATTTGATACGGTTTCTGAGACCTTTTACATTTTATAGTAACTATAAAAGTAAGTAAACTTTGCTTAAAATTGCATTGTTCACAGTGTGATACTTGTCTTCTGCCCTGGTGAATAACTTTTACACAACACTAGTCATTTTTACTTTTTTGGGTGTGAGGAAGTAAGTTAGTTTTTTTCAGTACCTTCTCGCTGTGTAACACCCCACCGTGTTCAATAGAGGTGTGGAAATGTTCTGCTTTCACAACTGTAGGAGCCATATTAGTATTTATGAGGTGGCACAGGTGACACGCAGCATCGGCATCTGGGTGGTGGGTGTGTTGCTGTGGGTGTGTGTGTGTCACTAAGTTTGAAAGGTACCAACTCACAGGTGTTTTGGATGAATGGATGAGGAAGTGGGGTGAGCTCGGTGGTGGTCACACTTCTGTTGACCGTGTAATCACATAATTTATAGCATAAGCTTGTTTCAGTCAGAATAACGTTTACTCGGAGTCTGGATTTGTTCTGCTGACACGGAAGTGCTTGGGAATATTTCGGAACTTGCGTCTGGCAGTGTCAGGGTTTTCTTAACATAAAATAAGACACAAGAACTCATAAGTTTTCAGCACATCATGATGGGGAGAGACCAGAGTCAGATTATCACTCGAGAGTGTCTGTCTGTCAACTCCAAAGTCTTCAACCCAGCTGAACCTTTTTATTGAGAGGATTGTGTAAATGAGCCAAATCAGATATGCGAACATACTTTAGAGAAGTGCAGCGTCAGTTGAAGTGACTGACCTAACATAACTGGAAAAACACATCATTAAGTAGTGCATCCTGTATATCAGCACGAGATATGTGAATATACTTCAGAGAAGAAGTGCAGTTATCTTGTATATCAACATTCACCACATCCTGTCTTTCTACATTGTTATGTGTGTGGTGGGCCAGGTATTAGAAACATCAAAGAGGAACGTTAAATGTCAAAAGCTAAAAATTTCTAACAGGTTGATGACCCCGAGTTTAGCCCACAGCGCCGCTCAAACAACGTGATCGTTTTATCGCGGTTATGTTCTAATCAGAAAACGGCATATCATTACTCTGCTTTATTGTTTTGTGGCGCTGCTTCTCTCACTTCTTTTAACTACTGTTGCTGCATTCAGTTGCTACTTGAATCTGTTTTTACAAGAAAAAAGATTCAAAGTAAAGCAGCAGGAAGTTGTTTGCTTCATGGAAACTTGGAAGTTCCCCCCCTCAAAAAAAGTTCCCCTAAATGTTTCTTTTTTTTTTTCTTTTTAAGGGGAGGTTCGAACCTTGAGGGCGGTGGCCTTTCTGTGTGGAGTTTGCATGTTCTCCCTGTATATGTGTGGGTTTTCTCCATCCAAAGACATGCATGTTTGGTTAATTGATAACTCTAAAGTCTGCCTAGGAATGTGTGTGAATGGTTGTTTGTCCCTGTGTGTTGGCCCTGCGATGGACTGGTGACCTGGCCAGGGTGGACCTGCCTCTCACCTTTTAATGCAGAGACATGGAATTTTTTAGTACAGTTACAGATAGCTGAAACAATACAGAATATAAATTAGTTAATTTAAAGCCAAGAAGTAGCTACATACTTAAAAAACACTAAAAATGAAAGTAATTTAAAGGTGCTATCTCCAGTCCCTTCAGAATAACTTTAACTTCCACTAATGGGATGAAGGTGAGCAGATTCAGATCCTGTCGTATTCTGTTCCAAGCAGAGTACCAGCCAAACAGCCTTTAAGTGAACTCAACCTCTTCTGTGAGTCCTATTGTTCTGCTTTCTGTTTGAAATGACATATCCTAAATAAACTAAGTATATCTTCACAGCTACAAAGGCTGAGATGTGAGATTACTACAGAAGTGTCAGAATCAAGTTCTGATTACTGTGTTAGAGTAAATTCACCTGAAACACAGTAGAAATTTTGGTTATCTCCTCCTAAGAGAAACCTACATTACTTTAAATGGAACCAGAGGGTAACAGCCTAATTAATCCAGGACAGGTCTACTGAATCCGGTCCTATGAGAGCTGCAATTCAGCAAGTTTTCAAAGTATTCCTGCTTCAGTACAGCTGAAGTTCTGCACAATGACTCAGGTGTGTTTGAGCAAGGATGCATAGAATCTGCTGGATTACTTCATAGCACTGCTTTGACTAGCTGTGGGCTAGGAATTAGTTATACCAAGTACAACCCCTGGCAAAAAGTATGGAATCACCAGTCTTGGAAGAGCGCTCATGCAGTTGTTTTGTTGTGTGGAACAAA
>JBAFTA010000024.1:2764882-2778130 GCA_036919975.1 Melanotaenia parkinsoni | reverse complement strand
TACATACATACATACATACATACATACATACATACATGCATGCATGCATACTTACATACATACATACATACATACATACATGCATGCATGCATACTTACATACATACATACATACATACATAGATGCATGCATGCATACTTACATACATACATACATACATACATACATACATACATACATACATACATACATGCATGCATGCATACTTACATACATACATACATACATACAAACATACAAACATACATACATTTCAGTGCCTCAATAGCAAAGAAAATCTCTTATAATCATATGGTTCTTTGGGGAGCTTCACAGTCTCCAAAACGCTCAGAGATCCATAAAACTTTGCCTCTTTGGTTTGAATCATCTGAATAAAATGTGAACAGATGGAATTTGGAAACTGGAGGCAGACTGACAGGAAGCCGACGCCCCCCCACCTCGAGGTAAGACTTAAAATCATCGGTTTTGATGAAGTCTGTCGTTAAGATTCGCTTAGGTCAGTGGTTCCCAGCCCGGAGTCCAGGAACCCCCATGGGGGTCCACCAAAGAGTCCAGGGAGTGCCTGTGGAAATAGGTTGGGAACCTAAACCATCTTTTTCTTTCCCTGCTGTCTTTGCTCTTTCTTCTTCATGTATAATTTATGACGTTGTTGTCAGGTCCTCTGCTCCGCTCCTTCTGGAGGGTCTAAAATCCAGACTCGAGTTTTTTGGTGAAATAACGTCTCCTTCATATCAGAGCTGCTCAGACACTTTTGGTTTTAAGTCCCCACATAAGACTCGCCTGTTTGCTATGGCTGTTAAACACAGTTGAGCTTGATATTTATTTTAACTTTGGTTTTATGCTTAATTGTTTTTATTGTTCACGTTTTCATTGTTTCATTAGCAAGTTGGGAAACTGGGTTAATAGTAAATGTGCTAAATAAATAACACAGACGTTATGTCTTGGTTCCTGGGTTTTGGTGTGTTTTTGGTTTGTGTTAGATTTAATCAGGGTTTAGGGTTTTGGTTTGTCACGTTTAGTTCTGTTTTGATCTTGGTTTCTAGTTCTGTTTTTTGTCATGTTTAGTTTCCGTTATGTTCATGCTTTAGGTTTTCGGTTTTCTCATGTTTAGTTCAGTTTTCCTGTTTTCCCTCATGTGCTCAGTTTTCTGTTCCTGGCTTGTTACTTCACCTGCTCCTAATTACTTCCTCTGTATACAAACACCTCGTGGTTTTCAGAGTGCCTTGTCAGATCCTTGTGGTTCATCCCCTGTACTGTGTGTTTCCCTGCTCCTGAGTTTATGTGTAATAAACCCTTTTACCTGCACCGACCTGCTTCTCCTGCCTGCGTTTGGGTCCTCGCCTCCGCCAACACACACAACACACTGACATTATTTGTGTATCTCTGGCTTAGAGTTATGGTGCTTGTTGACCCCTCTTTCCTGTCCTATCCACCCCCTCCCAGTCGAGGCAGATGGCTGTCTTCCTGAGTCTGGTTCTGCTGGAGGTTTTCTTTCTTCTGCTGCCCGACGGCCCACGCATGCTCTGGATGGGGGCTGAGCTGAAAAGAAGATTCTGTGGCTTTCTACACAAGGAAACATTTTCATAATTTGGTTTATATGAACAGTTATTCTAAACTGGACCGCTGTGCATTGTGTTTTTGTTTTGATTATAATTGGATTAGTTTGAACTAGATGGAATAATAACTGGATTTGACTGCATCTTTAAAAGTGACTTGACTTGATTTGGTCTTGAATTTGTACTAAATAAAAAATAAATGTGTTGTCCTGTTTTTAAAAGCATTAAATTGAATTGAATAAACTTTATTAATGTCTCCAGATGGCGTGGCAGTGCTTTATTTCTGTTCCATGTTTCATATTTCAGGAAGTAAAAAGCAGTGTAGGAACAAGCGTGTGCACAGATTCGCTCATCTGAATAGTTTTGGGCTTGACTTTCCCGGTCCAGTTTTGGTCGTACGCATCTTTCAGTATGAAATCTACGCAATCCTTCATACATGAAGCCCCTGGTGTTTTGCTACAGATTGCCTCTCAGCTGTTATTTAGTACTCATTTACTCCCTGCGTATATTTCCAGCTTGCCTCCCTTTGCCAGTTTGTTGTCTGCAGAGTGGAAAGACAAAGTCTGCTTCCTGTCTGCTTTGTGAACTACCTGCAACATCGATGACGCCTCATGAAGCACCAAAGCTTTCTAGCAAACTGGTTCACAAATGGTTTATTTAACGAGGCAACATGTGCACATGAAGCCACCTGCTGGTGTAATCCGTGACGTGCTGCATTTTGTGTCAATAAAAGCTGTCTGACAGTAAATTTACTAGTGAGCAGGACTATATGGTATCATATACATGAGATTAAATCAGATCAATAATCATTCCCAGAGGGAAATAGACAAAAAAAAGAAAAAAAAAAGACAATATCAAGGCTTGAACCTGCAAACTTGATGCATGTAGGTTGGCTTTCCAGTCACCTGAGTGATATCTTGGCGTGTTATATAAGAGGAGAAGTCTGTGTCACATGTGGAAAATGGGGTCGGTTTAATCCGGCAGGTGTAAACGTGCTTGTTTCAACCAGCACAATGATAAGTTTTATTAATTTATTTTTAACTGTGTTTGGTTTAGTTGACTTCTCTCTTTTTGGGGGGTAAAGTTTTATTTGCTGCTCCTCATCCTGCATTAACTTGAGTCTGTGATTGGTCCTATTTTAGCTTCACCTCCTGCAACCAACACAAGACGTTCGAAGTCTGAAAGCTCTTAATATTTTCTACTTTGATATTTATTAAAAATACAGATGAAGTGTCGTTTAAAAACAAGAAATTAAAACCAGTTTAAACTCATTCAGCTTTATTAATGTAACATACAAAATTTAGATGCATTTAGAATGAATTTGTTTTTATGCTCGTTTTATAATCATACTGGAGACACATGCACGTCTGTTTTAACTGTTCATACAAATACTAAAATAGTTCAGATATTTCATATATTGTACATATTTGACAAGTCAAGCTGTTACATTTACATAAAATAACCACAAACAATTTATAATACAAATAAATGTGACAATAGATCAATAATCTCTAATAGTAATTGACTGGTCTTTTAAAAAAAGTTAAACTCTGCCGAACTCTCTCGCCTTGCTGGTAGATATTGTAGATTTTTGCAGTAAGTTACAACAGAAATCAACTACTGTTTAAGTTAGCTGCCACGTCTGACCAAGGCTGAAAACTGGCTTAAACTGGTTAAAAACAACCATGTGAAGGGTAATTCCAGCTCATTGTATGTAGCTGATGTTCTCAGATCTATAAACCTGCTCTTTGTTTCTAGCAGCCATCGTTTTTCCACCATTGTTCAAGATTCCAACACCATAAAATCTGATTTAAAATAAATAAATAAACCATTTTATTTCAACTGGGCAACATTTGGGAGACAGTCGATAAAATTAATAAAAAATAATTATGTTTACATGGACAAATATTTCTTCTATCCAGCTGAAATCAGTCTGATTAGAGACTCCAGCGGAGGCTAGTTAAAGTGATCTGATCAGTTGTGTGTTTACATGATGGAAACAGGACTGAAACTCATCACCGAACCTAAATATGTGCAGGAAGACCATCAACCACAGAAATGATCAGAATGGGTGCATACAGCAGGGGTCCTCAAAACATGCAAACCCCCTCCAGCCCTTTTTTTTAAAGGAACATTAGCTGCGCAGCAATTTGATCAAATGTCCAATCAGAAAAGAAATGCATCATGCTAACACCCCGGCTTATCTAAGTTTCATGAGGGCCGGTGTCCTACAGGTTCTAGAAGTTTCCCTGAAATCAAGCTCTGCACAAGTCTGAGTCAGGTGTGTTGCAGCAGGGAAACCTTTAAAACCTGCAGAACACTGGCTCTAGAGAAACTTTGTTCTCATCCAGGCCGAATGGATAAATTTCTTTTCTTCAAAAGTACTTCATGGCTCCACAGCTAATGTTCCTTTATAAAAAGAGCTGGAGGGGATTTTCATTATTTTTAATACAGAGCAAAATATCATTAAAGCATTCATCCAGTCTGGAGGAATTTCATTGTATAAAGATTAACAGCCTAAGCTGGCTGTGATCTCCGAACTGGCACCAAGGTCTGAAAATCTGCCATAGTTCAGTAGTGCTGCTTTACAGCAACATGTAACTTTCTGACCTTCAAAATATGCGTTTCTGACCTGTTTTGATGCTTTAGTGACATTTATTGTGTACATTCTAGGAGCTACGATGGCCTGCAGCATCAGAGGCTGAAGAACCACACATCTCAATGTTTTGCTTCCTCTTTACAGCAGCATTTCGCTTTATGGTACTGTGTCACATGACAGCAACTGGATATCAACACATTGGTTCTTTTGAATGCACACCGTGGCCGATTCATCAAAGAAACACAAGATGACATTTTTGGAAGAAGCAAGGAAAATGAGAGAAAGAAACAGAGGAAGAGATGAGTCAACATTGGGCTGACTTTTACTGGCTGGAGAGAACTCAGAGGAGAGATAGGACGAATGCCAAATTAGCGTCTGTAGAGACGCCAAAGTGCAAAAACCTGTCAAAGTTTAGTAGTTTAACACAGAAAGGTTCAGATTTTACAACAGGGATCTCCAACTCTGGTCCTCGTGAGCACATCTAAAACCTGCAGGGCAGTAGCTCACGAGGACCAGAGTTGGAGACCCCTGGCTTACAACATATTCTGCTTTCATGACCATATATTTTTCCACACATTAAAAAGACACAGCTGAGGAAGATGATGGTACATTCAACTATCACTGTACCAGTTTTGAAATAACATAACTACATACAGGGGTCGGTATTGCTGCTTACTAACTTCCACAACTATAAAAATGGATTGGAATATAACATTAAAGGTGATTTAATGATTTTTATAGCAGACCCTGTAATTTACAGCATTTTTCATGTGTGCATCTTCATGTGGCTCTTCAGATTCCCCTGTTGTGTAAATCGAGCACCACAAATGGGACAGAAAAACGGCTTCTCCCCTGTGTGCACGACTGCGTGTCTTTTAAGAGTGCACTGCTGCCTGAATGTTTTTCCACACACGTCACAACCAAACGGCTTCTCTCCTGTGTGGACTCTGATGTGACCCTTGAGAACCCCCGGTTCTGTGAAGTTTTCCCCACAGATGTGACAAGAGAAGGGCCTCTCTCCCGTGTGGACTTTCTTGTGTCTCTTAAGATGCGACTTGCAACTGAACGTCTTTCCACATTCATCACAACCAAACGGTTTTTCTCCGGTGTGAACTCTCATGTGTCTCTTTAAATTACACTGAAGTCTAAACCTCTTTCCACAAGCTTCGCAAGCATATGGTTTCTCTCCGGTGTGGACTCTCAGGTGTTCCTTAAAATGCGTCTTATGGCTGAATTCCTTTCCACACACATTACAAGCAAAAGGCCTCTCTCCTGTGTGGACTCTCATGTGAGTATTATAATGTGTCGTCCGGGCAAATTCTTTACCACAAATGGAGCAAACGAATGGTTTCTCCCCTGTGTGGACTCTTGCGTGTACCTGCAGACTTCCTTGCCGTCGGAAACTCTTCCCACAGTAGTGGCATATGAATGGTTTTTCTCCCGTGTGGACTCTCTGGTGACTCTGCAGATTTCCCCGTTGGTTAAATCTTTTGCCACATTCATCACACCTGAATGGTTTCTCACCTGTGTGGATTCTCTTATGTGTGTTAAGATTTGTCTTTTGGGTAAATCTTTGCCCACAAATGTCACAAATGAAGATTTTCTCTTCTGTTTTGCCCCTCTTCTTGAGCGAATCCACGTTTTTCTGGCGATCTAAGCATTTTTTATTAACCAAACTGCTGGGATGAGATTTCATGTGTCTGTGAAGAGACTGCTTGTAGAAATATTGTCTATCACATTCGAAGCAGTGATAAATCTTCTTAGCATCACATTCCACATCTGAGTTTACACCCGATTCTGGTGCCCTGCTCTCCTTCCAACAATATTCACCGTTTTTCATGTCAGGTCCAGCATGTGACAGAGGTTCCTGCCAGTCATCTTCATCATCACTGACGTCAGTCTCAGACGAGTCTGAAGCCTTTTCTTCAGTCCTTGGATCAGAGTTCCTGACTGGTTCTGCTCCTCCACAGTCCTCTCCCTTAGTTTGGCTTAGAAGATGTGAGAACTCAGGTTCATCATCATCATCTTCATCTTCACTCTTCACAATGACAGTGAATGGGAAAATGGTGACATCAGTCTCCTCCTGCCAATGAATCTCCCCTCCCTCCTTACATGTCCAGAGCTCCTCCTCTTCCTCCTTTATGTGGAGGGGCTCTGGGTCCGGATTGGACCTCCAGTCATAGGAAACCTCTTCTTTAATCACAAGCAGCTGCTGGACATCTGCAGAGAACACAGAAACACACACAGATGAAGGACCAATTAGAGCATAAATTCAGCTATATGATCACTAATGCTGCTATCTGAAGGGTTTGAATACAGAGACTGTGGAGAGAAGATCAAAATACTTTAAATTCAGGGTAAGTGAGGATTCCTTGTTTGGTAAACATGTTGAACAGTGAAGATCTGAGGCTTTTGTCTGCAGGATCTCAACATGCTTTGATCAAAGAAGATGACAAGCTGCTGGTAGATATGACTGTCCTGCAGAAAACTGGAGAAGTGGTGAATCTTAATGAGTCGCATGTTTAACAGACTGTAGTGCCATTTTATTAAGGGGGGTGCCCTGCCCCCCCTAAAAGCCCCCCCTGTACCCCTACAAAGGGTCCAGATGACAACATGAGTCATTAAGGTCACCTTCATTTTAGAACACTTTTTATTATTATTACAACCATTAAATTCTCTTTATTTATTTTAAATAGAAAATAAAAAAAAACACCCAGTACAAATGTACATGAAAAAAAAATTGACTTATTTTTATATCTTTTAGGGAATTAGCTTAGCTCAATTAGCTCACAGCAAGAATATAGTGTATCACTTACTCATATTATCAGCATCTTTTTGTACTAATAATTAATCTTCTCATACAAATCATACAATTACAGCATCTATTATTTACTTATCCTTAATTAACTTTCCAACATAATACTCATATAGGGGCCCCATTTTCCCCCAAATATCTTATCGTGTTGCACTGAAGGAGGAAATACATCCATCGTTTCACGGCCTGCAGGGTTACCACCAGCTTTTGATGCTAAAGTAAAAGGTAAATGTTCAGTGACTATGTTAAATAACATTAATGTTTACCTAAAGGCACACTGAGAATAAATGTTATTGTGTCATTTTTATAATTGTGTACGACTCGGGTTGGGTTTAAAGTGCAACATGAGGAGTTCAGCATCCTTCACTCAATATTACATAATACAGATGAGAAAAAACAGACCCCAAATATTTTTGCTGATGCCTTTTTATCGTCAGTGTTTAACGATTGGTAGAAGAAACCATAATAATTCAGATATGTCGTCTTAATTTTTACTGTTCCAGCATCATTTATGTTCCAAACAGCAGCTATTCTGCTAAAGAACAGCTGTAAGTCAAAGCTAGCTAGATGGTTTTCCCTCTTCCATAATTCACTACTCATGTTCATAAATTTTCAGACATTTTCACAAAGTAGTTACAGAAAGAAGCCTCCTAAGTCCAGGCAGAGGTCCTGTGGTGTTTTCCATCTGTTTTCTCCCAGAGAAATCCAGAGTTAATTTGTAGGATTAATTTATCGTTTACAGATCAGAGGGGCTTTAGCTGGAGTACTCGTACCAACAGACTCTATAATAGTGGCATCTTTAGGCCCATGATGCACCACGCGCCACCCCCCACTTCCCTCTCTTTCTCAGCCGGTATCCCTGGCTTACAGTCATGGTGCTTTCCTGTCCTCTCCACCCCCAACCAGTCGAGGCAGATGGCCGTCCTATCTGAGTCTGGTTCTGCTGGGAGGTTTTTCCTTCCTGTTATTTTTTTTTCCTCTCGTCATCCATCACCTGCTGCCCTGTACATGCTTAGGATCGGGTTTGAATCAAAGAGCACTGGTTTCCTTAGATGAGCTATTTTTTCCATGAAGAGGCTTACATTAAATCTCTCAGTTGCTATATCTGAGATGTTGGAATGCATAAAAATGTCTACGAAATTGACTGGGAAGAGCCTTGAAATTAAATCTATAAACTTGGAAACCTGCAAGTCTGACATCTTTGATAAAAGCTAGTGGTGTATGATTTGTTTCTTCTGTATTTTGTCATTAATGTTTTAATTATACAAATGGAAAGAGTGAAATCATTTTAGTTTATAAGCTTGCTTATAAGCCTTATCAAGTTGATAAGACTGATCCACACAAGTATTTATGTGAAGCTGAACTATGAACAAACTCAAGCTAGCTGCGTCAAGCTAGGTCCTATAACTGAAGAGCAGTTTGTCCACATTCCACTAGGTGGCGGTAATATCATATCGTTTAAACCGGCTGTCAATAAAAATCATGAAGAAGAAATTTTTGGTGTTAGCATAAGCTGGCTAGTCGTGTTTTTCTTTAGGATGTCCGACCTGACATGTTTTGTTTTTGGCTGTGACAGCACGAAATCAGACTCTGTAAGCCTTGACCTATTACTCAATGATGTAGAGCTACGACATTGTTTATCTCAGATAAACCGAATCCAGATAAACCCTATCCAAAATATCTGAGCAGACGTGGAAATGCCTTTATGTTGTCTGAAAACTGTTTAACGAATTTGACCCAGAAACAGCTGTGTTTTGCCACAAAACTAGACACAAAGTCTGACGCTGTTCCAACACTTCATTTGAGACTAAATGAAAATACTAACTACCATGAGAGTCAACCGGTAAGTTTATTTTTTTAATGCGCTTTAGCGGAGAGTCTCTCGGCACACACATCTGGCTGCAGACCCCAGCTGCACCGCTGCCCAGCCATGCACCAAGCCGTCCTGCCTGCTACCAGCTGATTGTTTCTTGCTGGAAATGAAGAAAAATAATAATAATTGCTGACCAGGTCTGACAGTATTTGAGGTAATGAGATTTTTATTTATTTTTTTCTTTTATTTTTTAAGAGGTCCAGCTGCGATTGACGCTGATAAAAAGTCTTATCGCTGCAGCTTTTTTTTTTAAATCTCTATACTTTACATTCTAATTTCATGATAAACGGACCCGTAGCATTAACATTTATTAAGATCTATTAAACAAATACATTTTTTTCTTCTGGAGCTGATTTAAGTTATTTTCCTATTGTATTTTTTTATGCTCCAGCCACTGCTATAACAACACAAGCTAATAGTTAGCCGTTTTATCTCGCATAAAAAAACTCCACATTAAACCTGCATTGTTCTTACCGGCGGTTTGGGTTTTAACAGCATCCTGCGGCTGATGAGCACCGAGGCGTCTAATCTCCAGTTTGTCCTCTAAACTCAGACTTCCAGTGTTGTTGTGCTGAGGAAAATCCACTTCGTTCATGGTGGTCCGTACTTGCCCCCTCTTCAAAACAAACTGGAAGCTCGTTTCGGTTCAACCAAGCCTGCGCAGAATCGATGACCGCACAATGCAACCTCTAACATTTCTGTCAGACCGAATCCACTGATGTACTGTTAGAGCGAAATGCACGAAGAACCTACAACACCCTCTATAAAGGACTGGTCGAGTAGCCTGATCTATTTTTAATCAGGCATATGAACGGACACCTTTTCTGTTATTGACCAGAACGCTATTAAAATATTAAGAACGTCAAAAGAAAGAAGTAGAAAAAAAAAAATATTACAAATATATAGTTTTTCCACTGACTTATTTATTTTAAATTTTCTATCATTATTATTAATAGAATAGAATGAGTTTCTCATAGATTTTCCAAATCTTAAGGATAGAAATACCATCTTCTGTCTTCTGTAAAAAGTTTAGAAATATTCTACATTAAATATGTAAACATGTGTTTCAGAGTATAATAACAGACCAAATAATCTCAACGTCTGTAACATAAACAAATGTAATCTTTTCTGATTTATTTTTATGTTGTGTGTTGTTCCTGTGTTTTTATATTTTATTGGTTTGTGTGAAGCACTTTGGAGGCTTTGGCTGGATAAATGTGCTATATAAATAAACTTGACATTGACATTATTTTGAAGTGAAATGAGGTGCATTTCATGTCTAATTTACATGACTTTCTTTCTTATTTCCAAAAGGGCAATAAAACAGACAAACTTTCAATAGAAATGACAACAATGGTGGTTAAAGACCAGGCCAGGATCTAGGTTAAGTTTTATAACCAGAAGCTTGGCAGGTAAACGGGTGTGTGGGTGAACAGAGAGCTGAGGAGCACCAAACCCAGACCAAACAGTAGAGGAAGAGAGGACAAACAGGACACAGTCAGGAAACACAAGGAAGAAGAAACAAGACAGAAATGCTGGAAAGGGCTGGAACCAAAACAACAAGAGGAAATAAGGTTAAAAAAAAGATGTTTTATTTAATGGGACATGATGGGTAAATATTCAGAGGTAAAGGATGAAAGAGTAATTCTTGTAGATGAACATCTCGATTCATAGAGGTGAGCAGCAACGCAGATGTCGGCTGATCTACAGATGTGGCTGTAAAATCACAAATATATTTGGTAGCTGAACCATTTGAAGTAATCACTCAGATGTTAGCAAGTTTCAGATGCCTGTGGAATTATTAAAGGACTTTTCAATGAGCTCAAAGGCACCGTGCGAGAGACATAAAAGGAGCATAAAATAATCAAATTGTGTACAAGAAAAAGCTTTGTGGTGAGATTTATCTGAAGCAGCTCCTGCACGCTATCCTGACCTGCAGAAAAACACTGAATGGTAAATTCTGGTACTAGAATATCGCCAATAAATGTTTTTCTGCAAGTTGGTCCAGTGTGCAAGATTTCCTCCTGCTTTCTTGGAGTTCATCCTTCTACCTGTTTATTGAACAGATGTGTAAATAACCTCTGTTAATTTTGGAAAACTGGATCCATGTATCTGCCATAATGTGTTCAGATGCATATGAAACAAGTAGAGTCCTGATAGTTCAGCTTAAGAGGAGAGAGGCAGGTACGGAGCCTTTTATAAGGAAACTATGAATTAACACATAAAACATTAGATTCTTAAAATGAACAGATAATCTAAAATAAAAATAAATATATATAAAAAGTAATTTTCCATATTGTCCAAATATGGTTTTGAATTAAGAAAATTAGGTTATAAGATTAAGTCTAAAAAAAGCTTTAGCCAAAAAGTCCAAAATGTTAAGAAATAAACATTTATGTAAAATTCTAACTGATGTAAATATGTCTCTTTTATTAATTCAGTCTTTTATTAATTAATTACTAAATTACAATATATATATATATATATAAATATAAATATATATATATATAAGATGCGTTTAGCGTCTCTTCATTGGCTTCCCGTTAGAAGAATTTAAAATTCTTCTCCTCACATATAAATCTCTCCATGACCAGGCTCCATATCAAAGATCTCATATTTCCATATATTCCCAACACAGAGCTTCTCTCCCAGACTGCAGGTCTATTTGTGGTCCCAGAGTCTTTGGGGGTAAGATGGGAGGCAGAGCCTTCAGCTATCAGGCCCCTCTCTTATGGAACCAGCCACCAGTTTGGGTTCAGGAAGCAAACACCCTCTCTACCTTTAAGATGAGACTTAAAACCTTCCTTTTTGATAAATAAATAACTAACATCCCTTAGTTATGCTGCCATAGGCTTCGACTGCTGAGGGACGTCCCATGAAGCACTGAGCTCCTCCTTTTCATCTTCACCTTATCTTCCATGTAGAAACATATGACAGCATCAGCATCATTAACGTATTTCTTCTCTCTCAGCAGGTCTTCCTGGCTAAAAGTTGCAGTGTCGGTCTCTCTTTCCTGTCCTCTCCACCCCAACCGGTCCAAGCAGATGGCCGCCCTCCCTCAGCCGGGTTCTGCCAGAGTTTTTCCTTCCTGTTAAAAGGGAATTTTCCCTTTCCACAATATAACTTTAAGGGATTTTTTAAGCACCAAAAAGCAAGTTTTAATGTTATGTGTTTGTATTGCTGTTACTAACCAGGCATCTGGCAGCGTCTGTCTGTCTCTTAGCAACATAACTTAAAATGAAATGGACAGATTTAATGAAATTTTCAAGTAGTCTCCAAAATAGAATAAGGAACAAGTGACTACATTTTGAGGGTGATTCAGACCAACGTCTGGAGCAAGGTTTTTTTAAAGGATTCTTTACAGCTTCTAACTCATCAGATAGTGCCCAGAATCACTGACAAGAAAAAAAAATTACAAGATAACATCATCGTAGATTTTATAATCTAACATCGTGTGACTTGGATCAGTTTATTTTCTGGATCTGGGGATACAGAAGGTTCCAAATATTGGGGGTATTGGGTGGCATTTGGGTCTTTTGTGGCTTTTCTGAGGTGAGTGACTCTTTGACTTGGTGGAGGTCTTGCTAGATGCTCTAAAATTTAGATTTTGTTTGTTTGTTTGCTTGTTTGTTTGTTTTAACAAATAAATAGAAAATATCAAACCAAACCAATTTTATTTATAAAGGACTTTAAAACAATCGCAGCTAAAACAAAGTTCTACACATAACCAAATACTAAAACTATAAGAAACTATAAAAACCCAACATAAAGCAGATATAAACATCAGACATGTATAAACATGACATAAGAACAACTAAAATCCAACAAAATATGACCAAATAACAAAAAATAAAACTGAGGTTGAAAGCTAAAGAAAAAAAATGGGTTTTAAGACGAGTATTAAAAGTGGACAGTGAAGGAGTCCCTAATGTGCAAGGGTAGGCGATTCCACAGCCGGCGAGCAGCAACAGGGAAGACAGAGTCCTGTCTGAGCCTCCTCCTGGATCTCATTACCTGCAGGAGCAGCTGGTCAGCTAAGGGGGTAAAATGGGTGAAATGAATAAAATTTAAAAAAAGGAAGAAGCAAGTTAGGTTCTATCAGACATACAGCAATCTTAAGATGGTCTGAATAGACTTTTTATGTCTGAAAAGGGAGTTAGAAGAAGTTTGTTAGTTTCTTCCCAGACAGATGCTCTAAAAACATGCTTGGAAGGAATGCAGCTTCAGTTAAAAACCCTCTCATGTCAGAAGTACAGGTTTGTTGACCAACATTTAGTCCATGAAGTTAGGTGTTTCTGTTGATTTTAGGATGTAGTTGCAGTGGGAATGAAAGGATGAGGAATTTGTCTTTTTCTGCAGGCACACAGAAAACGGTGTCCTGCAGAGATGTTGGTGTTGGCACCT
>JBAFTA010000024.1:2734789-2750059 GCA_036919975.1 Melanotaenia parkinsoni | reverse complement strand
GAGCCTCAATTCTTATTAATTTGCATCGCCACCAAATGCCAAAAGACACATGTAGTTTCCTTTTTCTATTTTTTTTTAGGATTGGATCGTTCATAAGACAGAAGCAGCTGGATATTCTGCTCACATTAAGCAAGATGCAGCAAATTTGGTGCTTTTTCACAATACAGAAGGACAGGGACCCAAAAAGCATGCAAAAGTTTTAAAAGGGAAAGTAGAATATTCTGCATTAGCAGAAGTACATCACGTGATCAGACTGCATTTAATTAGCAGAAGACAAATATGACCCTCAAGAAAGATCCTTAAGCAAATGCATGTCTGCAGCTACAAGTTTTGATAAATACAGTTTGTACACAAAATGTTTTCTCACGTGCTTGTTGTGATAGAATTGACTCTCCTTTAACTCCATAGAAAGATGGTGGGTTTTATATATTAAAAGGCTGTATTGTGAGGTATGATGGATAGTTTTTTTTTTTCCAGTGTATCTTACACATGAGCTGTTTTTTATATATGAACATGTTTTTTTTTTTTTTTTAGAGGAAACTGGGTAAATAACTTCCTGCTACCATTTCCCACTAAGTGCAAAGAAGGAAGAGCTTACACTGTTATGAGCAGCCTAAATATGGGAGCAGCCGATCGGTCCTTTAGTTGGAGTTAATGATTAGTGAAGATGGGAAGACGAGCTATTTCTACACTGAGCTGGGCGTGTGATGCCTCACATATTGACTTATTTTTACACTTTTTTTTGTGGCAAACAAAGGAAGTAGTTTTTCTTTTTTTTTTCTTGAATTAGTAGTCATGTCACATCCCAAGAGATGCGAAAAGTTTTATTTCTCTTCATATGTTCCTTTGAAATGTGGAAACTCATCAGTAATTACATAAAAAAATCACAGAATCCCTGAACTCATCAGGTGGTTGATAATGAGATCAACAACCATGTAAGTAAGTTGAGTAAATGTTTATTTATAAAGTCTTCAACAGAATAAGGCCCACCCACCCGGCACTCGCTTCTGTGCCCCACCTCCAAACCTGGCTTCAGTGGGGGACCCCGGTCATCACGTTTGGGCAAAGGAAACCTGGATCCATTGTTTTTATTCATCATAGGGGTCTATTGAGCCGTGTTTTGTGTGGTCCCTCCCCTAAAAACCTGTTTGTCATGGGTGACCCTAGCAGAGGCGTAAAGCCCCCACAAACAAAGCTCTTAGGTTCTTTAGGACGTGCAAGCCCCTTCGTTGCGGTAAGGTGCAAAACTTAATCAAAACGTGCAAAAGCAGGGATCTCCATGACGAAAGCACAAAGGACGAGCTGGTGAACGTGGCTGGGGAGAGGAAAGTCTGGGCTTCTCTGCTTAGGCGACCCGACCCCAGAGAAACCGGTAGAAAATGGATGGATGGAATAAACCGTCAGAGTTAACTACACACCAGCGCTGTTATCACTGCTCCACTCATCACCAATCCTGTAATGTTCCGATGAAAACAGTTTAATTCCTTCTTAAAGTTCAGAACTCAGGAATATTGGATCCATTTTAAATTCTAGGCAGAAATCTTAAGTGAGGAGCTGTGGTTTGAATCAAACATCAGACTTTCGAGTTTCGAGGGCAAAGTGTAAACCTGTTCTAGAGCACATCGCTGTTCATATCTCAACTTTACGTCCTTGCATTAGAATAAAGAGCAGTTCACACTTCCATGCATCTCGTGATAATCCTCCATATAAAATATATGTGGACACATGTGAGATTGCGTTTTTTTTTTTTTTTCAAAATCATTCAGGCCCAATCTTCTTCTCTTTGAATGTGAAATTTTTATTTAATACACTTTCCTGTTTTTCTAGTCCAGAATAACTTACGCGTCATGCAAAGCTTTTCTTTAAAAATACTCAAAGGAAATCCCCCTTTCCCCTTAAGAGGATGCAGTTTTTATTAAACTTTTTTTGGGTTGTCTGAAGTGTGAAATGAAGCATATCTAAGATATAATCTAAATAAGTAGCTCTCTGCTAATAGGGACATTGTTTGTAGCTGGTAGTTCTGCACAGATGGTTGCAGTTCTGTTTTTATCCTTTACATTGGCAGGTCCTGGCTTTTTGTTTTACATGCACACATAAAAGTGTTCATGTGTGTTTCTGTGCTTTCTGCAGGTGTCCCGCAGCCGTTGGTGATCAAAGAAGAGGTTCCTTGGAGCCCCAGTCAGGACCAGCAGGATCTTGAATCCTTCCACATAAAAGAGGAAGAGGAGCAACTCTGGACCAGCCAAGGAGGAGAACAGTTTTATGGGCAGGAAGAGACTGGATACTCCAGGTTCCCATTCACTATTATTGTGAAGAGTGAAGAGGATGAAGAGGAGGCTCAGTCTTCACAGCTTTATCAAAGACAAACGGATGAAATCCGAGAGACGGAGCCTCCATCCAGCAGCTCTTTTAAATGGATAAAAACAGAAACTGATGGAGAGGACTGTAGAAGGCTTGAATTAGCCAGTAACTCAAACAGATTACATGGAACTATTGATGAATGGCCTTCAGATTCTTCACAGACTGAAGTCAGTAATGATGATGATGATGATGATGAAGAGGAGGGGGAATGGCAGGAACCTTTGTCACATGGTGACAATGGTGGCAAACCGAGCAGGGCACCTGAGTCAGGTGTAAATAGTGATGTGGGATGTAAAGCTGTGAAAAAACCTTTCAGCTGCTCAGAGTGTGGAAAACAGTTTCTGTACAAGCAGTCTCTGAAGAGACACATGAGACGCAACACGGGAGAAACCTCCAGCTGTTCGCTCGCTCAGAAATGTTCTGGAGTGACACAAAATGCAGATTCACAGAAAAAAGTCCACACGGGAAAGAAGAACTTTGGTTGTCAGGAATGTGGTAAAACATTTAGAGATCAGTTTAGTCTGAAATCCCACATGAGAGTCCACTCAGAAGAAAAACCGTTTGCTTGTGATGTTTGTGGTAAGACCTTTAAACACGAGCATAATCTCAAGATCCACATGAGAATCCACACGGGAGAGATGCCGTTTAGCTGCGACGTATGCGGTAAAAGATTTAAACATCAGCACAATCTGAAGACGCACATGAGGATACACACAGGAGAAAAGCCATACGTGTGTGACATTTGTGGTAAAAGAGCAAGACACCAGAATAACCTGAAGACTCACATGATCGTCCACAAAGGAGAAAGACCTTTTGGCTGCGATCTTTGTGGTAGGAGATTTAACCGTAAGACGAGTCTCAGGGCGCACCTGACGGTTCATACCGGAGAAAAACCGTTTGGTTGTGATGTTTGTGGTAAAAGTTACAAACGGAAGACGCATCTTAGGACTCACATGACCGTTCATGCGGAGGAGAAACCCTTCGGCTGTGAGGTTTGTGGTAAAAGATTTAACCGTAAAACGCATCTTGCGACGCACATGGCGGTTCACACGGGAGACAAACCGTTTAGTTGTGACTTTTGTGGCAAAAGGTTTACTCGGAAAACGCACCTTGATTCGCACATTACGGTTCATACCGGAGAGAAACCTTTCGGTTGTGGCGTTTGTGGTCAAGAGTTTACCCAACAAGGAAGTTTAAACCGACACATGAGATTCCACTTGGGGTAGAAACTGTAGCAGCTGCATGGTTTGAAATGAAGGAAAAAAAATCTGAGGTTAAGCCCAAAAGTTTTTTTTTTTTTTTTGGTACTGAATTTTGTTTTTGGAAGATTTGAATTTTTGTTTAATTTCTGCTTCCTCAACCACATCAAGTCAGCACTGACTTGTCCTACGTTTGGTTCCATCAATAACAATTTAAAGTGTCCGGATGGACCGCTCCTAGAACATTTTGAAGGGATTGTTTCATTAATGATTAAATGAAAAACCAGTCAAAAACACTAAAATGAAAGACTGCTTCTGGTTGTCAAGAAACTCTTATAAATGGCTGATCTGGTGTCAGTGTGAAGAGATATGGGGCACTTTGAGCAATAGTTCTGAAAGCTTTCTATTTATTCCAACAAAGCAATAATTTCCTTAATGACTGCCTGTATACTGGCAGCAGATTATAAACTCACAGTTTTGAGTTTCAAGCTGACTTGTTGAATGAAATTGAGCTGCTTTTTTTTTTTAATCCAGTATACAGCAGCTCTCAGTGGAACCAGTCTGCTTCAACCATTGATGGTCACTGATTAATTACTGTATTAGTTAGTGGAGCTAATTAAGACCATGTGATGCAGGATTAGTTGATATCAAACTGGTTGGCAGGTCTAACAGGACTGACGTCACTATTTGCACTTTTATTTAAATGTAAACATGAGCTCTTGTTGTCATGCACCTTTTTAATTAATAATATGACCAATTTAAGTATGTTAATGGACAAAGAATAGAAATATTTGTTCTTTTCAATAAAGAAAAACAACTTTCTTTTCATCAACTCTAGTGTTTGTTTTGGTTTTCTGACACTCCTCAATAACATGTCTGTTTAAAAACTCATTTTATATTAATGTCAAAAGTCCTAGTAATAGTTAGTCCCAGTAAGGTCTTAGTTCTGTCTGCTTATGGACATGCAAACAAACAGTTAATGGGGCATATTGTGACGCACATGGTGGTGAGAAAATGTTGGATTTTTGTCCACAAAAGTGGCACAGCCGGACCAGCAGAAAGATCTTCATCCTGGGAGACATTTTCCTTCTGGTGTTTCATTTTCAGTGCCCCAATCTACGTTAGCATGCAGGAAGACGGGCACAAAATTTCAGTATCATAATTAGAGAAGTGACTAATTAAATCCTCAAAAGGTGCAGACCCCCGACTTCTGTTGTGTTTATTGTTTATTTATTTTTAACTTGTCTTGTCCAGCATGGTAGTGGCAGAATGATGGTCTGGCTGCTGTGATGTGCCAAACAAATTTGCTTTGCCAAGAGAAGATTTATGGGTATAAGGCTCCTCTTGATTATATATATTTTTCCGACTGAAGGGGACAGAAAAAAAGGGAATGTCAAACAGAAGTCAAAAGGAAACGAAAAAGAAAGAGGAGACAAAGATACAACAGAAATATGGTAACGACCTTTAATCCAACCCAACACCAGACAACCAGCTGCTACGCCTGTACAGAAACACGAGAGAATCTACAGCTTTTACAAGAAAGCAAAGCTGACAATCAGGACCTCATAAAATAAATACATTAAAACCAAAAAAAGCAAACCCATATCACAACAACAACCAAAGTATCAGAAACACAAAAACCTGAACGAAAGCATCTCTTCGTGAATAAACCCACTGGACGACTCCGTGACGGTGTCAGCATGCAGAAGATGAGGAATGAGGAGTGATCGGAGATGAATGTGATCCTGCAAATCCGGCCACGTCTCTGTGGAGGCTAAAAGCAAACTAGGACGGCCCAGACCAGGCGATCAGCAGCAATCCTGGAGCATGAACCCAAGCCACCCCACCACGAAGACAAACCAGGAACCAGGTGGCAGAGGAAGCCCCCAGCCAGAGCCCTCCGTGGTCACAGGCCCCAGCAGGCCAAGATTGGCAGCCACTGACACCGCCAGGCACCGGCCATTCAGGCCAGGCCCGAACGAGAGCCCAGAAGCCCCCTCCCCAAAAGGCAGAGAGTGCACACTATGCCCAGGAGGACCAGGACCTCCAAGACAACCACCCAGCATGAGCCAGCACCCATCCCAATGTTCCAGCCACACACCCTGGTAACCAGGGCACCCCCCATCCTCCCCTTACCCATCCCCCCATACTCCTTCCCCAGCCTCCCCCCGCCTCCCTCCTCCAACCACTCCTTACCCCATCTATCCATCCCATAGCCCCTCACACACTGCTTCCCCTGCGCTGTACCCACGAACACTCACTTTCACACCACATCACACTTAACCCTCCCACCGTGCCCTGTGTGAGATATCCCGGCGGACCAGAGGATTTTCTTTAGCAGGGGAAGCTTTAAAATGACAGATTTAAAATTATTCTGACAGATTTTTAACAGAATGGAAATGTTTCATTGCTTATTTTTACCCTGCACACCTGTTTTAGCCGGACATGCAACAATTAATAACCAAATCATGTAAACATTATTTAGAATAATTTCAAGCCTGGTTCATATAGTCTCTTTTTCACCTCTAAAAAAGGGGGATGGTTGAAACTGCTAAAATGTCATGTAAAAACTACCACATTGTACTTCTATTTAGTAATGCACCCATCAGGACAGCAGGGGTCGCCATGCCACTTCACTGTGCAGGTAAAGTTGTGAAATGACACAGAACTGAAAAGAGAAAATAGCAGAATACAAAGGAAACTGTTTTGATCTTGTTTGGTGTTTATAGACATCACAGGATGTAAGAAAACAGAAAGTTACCAAGATCAATGTCACGCCAGCTTGTCCAAAATTTCAGTCCTTTTCCATATGCGTAGATGGGATTAATTTCCACAGCTGTTTGCAGAATAGCTTATGTTGATTTTTTTTTTCTTTTTTTTTTCAACATGAAACAGATGCATCTAGCACTTGCTACCAATAATTGTCGGCCCCAATTCAGAGCTGGTGCTAAAGAAAATAAAGAAAATCATGTGAAAATGTTGGAAATGGACTGTTTATTTTTTTAAAAATGAGAATGATTAATTTAGTGGAGCATGGCTGGAGTCATTCACAAAAACAGAAATATGAAACAGTTTAATTAATCATGCAATGTCTAATTTATTTAAGCTCCTTCAGATCCACTGCAACACAAAGGTTTTACCAGTAGCATCTCTCTGTGGCATGCATCAGATGCAACAGCACCTCAGACAAAAAGTCACTGAGCAGAGTGATGAGGGAGCCCAGAGGATTCTTGGGCTGATACTGCCCCTACTTAAGGACTGGGAAAACAGTGATGCCTGTCCAGGGCAGGGAAAATCATCAAGGACCCAACTCACCCCTGTTATGGACTATTTTTTTCTCCTGCCCTCATACTGAAGGTACAGCAGTCTGACATGCAGAAGCTTCCGTAAAAGTTTTCATACAGTTGACATCAGACTGTTTAACAGCCATAAAAATATGAGGGAACACCGGGTATTTGGCACTATACTTCACTATTTGCACTACGTATATATCCATTTCTATTGTAATGTTGTTTATATTTTTAGACTATTTTTGGTGACTTATATCTGGCTACTTCTTCTTTTTTTATTTATTTTTTTTATCCAAGTGTTGCATTTATGGTGGCTTGTTGCAACGCAATTTCATCCTGCAGTGCATCTCTGGTGTAATGTTTTTTAATGACATTGAAGTAACCTGACGTCATTCCTGTCTGCCACAGTCTCGCCCAGAACAAGAACTTAACTGAATAATCTTGAATTAGACAGATAGATTTACTTTCAAATCAAGCCTGCACTGTTTATTTTGGAAACCATACATCAAAAATTAGTAACCAGATTTCTACAATTTTACTTTTATTCCACAAGACTCTTGTTAAATATATTGAGATTTTAAAGTGTTTTAACATTTACATAATTTCTGACCATTCTCTTCATTAAATAAACCAAACGTCTTTTTGAAGATTATTGGCGACTTAATGGATTAAAAAATGTTAACTTATTGAAAACAAATCTTTCTAACAGACTGTAAACATGAAAATTGAGTTTAATTTCCTTTCCTGAGTGTAAGTGTAAATATCTTGTGTATATATGGAGCATTTGACTGTTAGCTGGAAGGCTCCGGGTAAACCAAAGAGCCTGTGGTTACCATGGCAACGGCAAATATAGGCGTCTATGGAGTTGCCTGTTGAAAACACTTGAAACGTTGGGGGAAATCGTTTAAAGAGAGTTCATCCAGCTCGTGTAATAAACATAAGTGGACCCACTCGTTCAGAAATGCAACCAGCTGCTCTGCGTCGTCCTCAACTCAGACCTGGTTCAATAAAACAAAAAACACCAAGTCATCATGACCGAAATGGATTTTCTTCAACAGCACAACATCAAAAGTCTGCCTTTAAAAGACAAGCTCGAGATTAAACGTCTCGGAATTCATCAGCCGCAGGACGTTGTTGTAAACCAAAGCGCAGGTAAGAATAATCTCAGCCTCCGTGTGGAGCTTCTCTCCTCTCCCGGAGAAAAAGGCTAACTGTTAGCTTCTTGTTGCGGTGGCTGCCTCCGGTCAGGATGGAGCTAGAAAAACACGTTATCAGTTTCGCGCTGAAAGAGTGAAACAAGCAGAATTTATCGGGCCTGATGTAGTAAAGTTAAAAACCGTGTTTTCTAATGAAAAAAACGGCAGTGTTTTGGATAAAATGTTAGCACAATTTCCATCAGATCCAGCTGGTCGTCAAATGAAAACGGGCCATTTTCTGTCTTTCCAGCTGTTATTGTAGTAGAGAAAGATACAGTGATTTTTCTGTTTCTGATCGATTTAAATGATAAAAATAAATCTATGACAAAGAGTCCTGAAAATATGGCGTACTTATGAAAGGCTTTTATTTCTCAGTTTGTTCATCCAAGTTAATGATGGAGTTCAAAGCGTTTATTGTCAAGTAAGGAAACAGGTTTCCCTGTACAATGAAAATCTACACTGAATACCACATGGATTAAGATGAGTATAAAAGTATAAGTACTGGAATAAATCTTAACTAAATTACAACCTTACATTTAGGGATGAGCCATCTGATAGATCAGATAGCTTTGTTTTTGTTCCCACTGAACATGGTTCAGATTTTATGTTATATACTTTGGTGTGTGAAGGCTTTAACTTTTGTTTTTAATAATCATAATTTGTTTTTATGATGTGAAGCACTTTGTGTTGCTTTGTGCATGAAAAGTGCTCTATAAATAAAATCTGATTTGATTTGATGATGATCTTTTATGGAAAATGACAATACTGAGGAATTTTGTGTTGAATTAAGCATGGTGTAGAGTACCACAACTAAATGTGAAATAAAGCAATCGTGAGATTTCTAAATTGTACTAACAGCAGTGACAATATCTACAGCAATAAAGATAGTAATATCAATGTTGTAATAATGATAATATGTACCTTGTTTATATAATAAACTTACAATAGTTACATAATAATTAATAATAGTATGCAGTTTGTATAATACCAATCAATTCTGTCTTAAACGTCTCATGATGCTATAATGGTAGTAGTAGAAACAATAAAAATATCAGTAAGAAAAACAACGATAATAAATATTCAGCTTATTTTATTATTTTCCTGCACTTTCGTACAGTTTGATCCTCTGTAAAGCTAACAAAGAAAGTTGGACTAGATCTTCATTACGTTTGTTGAAGTTCCAGTTCTGCCAAACTCAAACCTAAATTACAATTATTAAATTCAACCCCAGCTTTTTGACTTCTTTGCTTCACCTTCCCTGGCAAGTCAAGCAGGGCTAGCAGGACGGTACATAGACTCTGGATTCAGTAAAAGCACGTAAAGCTGATCACTGTAACAACCTGATTGTTATCAGCCTTATTAGATTATATTAATTCCTATTATCGACTAATAATTAATTGATTATTGATCTTTTTGGACAACTTTAATGTCATGATTTGATTTTATGTCAGCTGAGTGGACTGCACTAAGATGCTAAAATCATTATCAATGCATCTTTCTACTTTTTTGAAGTGTGCATGATACTTCAGGGTAAAACATCTGTTGCAGGAAGTTAACATTTACCAACATATTTCCTAGTTTAAAAAAAAAACAAAATAACAGGAAAAAGTAAATGATTACAGATGTCTGCATTTATGTTTCTGTGCTACTTCCAGATGTTCAGAAACTTTTGGTGATTAAAGAAGAGGTTCCCTGGAGCCCCAGTCTAGACCAGCAGGATCCCAAGCTCATTCACATAAAGGAGGAAGACGAGGAAGACGAGACCAAACAAGGAGAACAGCTCGATGGGCGGGAGGAGACCGGTTACTCCAGGTTCCCTTTCAATGTTATTGTGAAGAATGAAAATGATGAAGAGGAGCCTCAGTCTTCATGTCTTTATCAAAGACAAAGGGATGAAATCCGAGAGACGGAGCCTCCGTCCAGCAGCTCTTTTAAATGGATTAAAACTGAAACTGATGGAGAGGACGTTAAAAAGCTTGAATTAGCCAGTAACCCAAACATTTTACAACCAGTTACAGATCCACAGATTTCAGGCTCTTCTGAGACCGACATCACTGATACGGATGATGATGACGGTGAAGAGGAGGGGGAATGGCAGCAACCTTTGTCACATGGTGACGATGGTTGCAAACCGAGCAGGGCACCAGAGTCAGGTGTAAATAGTGATGTGGGATGTAAAGCTGTGAAAAAGCCTTTCAGCTGCTCAGAGTGTGGAAAACAGTTTCTGTACAAGCAGTCTCTGAAGAGACACATGAGACGCAACACGGGAAAAACCTCCAGCTGTTCGCTTGCTCAGAAATGTTCTGGAGTGACACAAAATGCAAGAGTCCACACAGGAAAGAAAAATTTTGGTTGTCAGGAATGTGGTAAAACATTCAGAGATCAGTTTAGTCTTAAATCCCACATCCGAGTCCACACAGGAGAGCAGCCTTTTGGCTGTGATGTTTGCGGCAAAAGATTTAAGCATCAGCACGACGTTAAGATCCACATGAGAATCCACACGGGAGAGATGCCGTTTAGCTGCGACGTATGCAGTAAAAGATTTAAACATCAGCACAATCCGAAGACCCACATGAGGATACACACAGGAGAAAAGCCATACGTGTGTGACATTTGTGGTAAAAGAGCAAGACACCAGAATAACCTGAAGACTCACATGATCGTCCACAAAGGAGAAAGACCTTTTGGCTGCGATCTTTGTGGTAAGAGATTTAACCGTAAGACGAGTCTTAGGGCGCACAAGGCGGTGCACACGGGGGAGAAACCATACAGTTGTGATGTTTGTGGTAAAAGTTACAAACGGAAGACGCATCTTAGGACGCACATGATCGTCCACACAGAGGAGAAACCCTTCAGCTGTGAGGTTTGTGGTAAAAGATTTAACCGAAAAACATATCTAGCAACGCACATGGCGGTTCACACGGGAGACAAACCGCACTCTTGTGACTTTTGTGGCAAAAAATTTACTCGGAAAACGCACCTTGATTCGCACATTACGGTTCATACCGGAGAGAAACCTTTCGGTTGTGGCGTTTGTGGTCAAGAGTTTACCCAACAAGGAAGTTTAAACCGACACATGAGATTCCACTTGGGGTAGAAACTGTAGCTTAACTGTGCCATACTCTACCTGCCATTAAAATAAATACACCAATACAAAATGAGCCTTTTTTGTATCATGTTTTCTTAAATGGTGCTCCTTTAGCAGCACTAAATTAGCACTATTTTCTGCTATTCCTGCCTCCATCTAAGGCAGATAAATGGGTTTTCACCAGTCCAGAGACCAGACGGCATCACGAGGAAGCGATTGGTTCTCATGCCGAAGCTTTTCATAAAACTCTTTTTCTTTCTTGTTCAATAATAAAGTATTAAAACATGTTTATTGTATGTTTATCAGGATAAAGGGGTCATGTTGAGGCACTTTGAGTCATGATTCAGTTGAACTTTCAAAATGTATTTAGAGCAATAATTTCCCACTGACCGCCAGCACCCTGCTTGTGGTCTGGAACATGTTACCGTTTGATCCTAAAGCTAAAGCTGGAAGAAAGAGGAGAGAATCGCACCTTCAGTTACTCTAACAGTGGTTTAGCTCCATGCCTTATAACAACTAATTCAACCCAGCGGGTTGTAACCATGAGGTACAAAAAGACTGATTAACATCATAATTATTGATACGCTAAACAGCTGATGTCACTTTATGTCCTGTTTTGTATTATTGTTTTATTATTGTCACAAATATTAAATTATTAAGAAAAAAAAACTGACCAATTCATCATTTTTCTTTATGAGGATAATGAATGAGAAGAATTTATTGATCCACTGTAAATATAAGAATCAAAGGAAAGTCACCGTTTTTTTTTCCACAGTTCTTGTGAGTTTGTAAGATTGTAAGTTTAATCTTGTGTAAATGTTTCAAGGTAAACTAGTAACAACACGTGAAGGTTGTACACAGTGTTTATTGTAAATCTATTAAGTAGAAGTTGCATTTAAACAACAGCAGGGTCAACATAAAGCCCAACTTTGCAAATACATAGACTGGGACTAAAATTGGCTCTGGTATTTCAGCCCAGACTGGCCCATATACGATCATGCACACCACCTCTCTTTGAGCTCCATTAAATGTGTTTATCCACTGTACAACATCAATCCCACTGTGTGTTCCTGAGGAACAAAAAAAAGAAAAGAAAGAAAAGACAAAAAGTAAAAGATCAGGTGAGCTTCTCTTCTGCTGGGGATGTCACCAGGCTCAACACAAGACTGAATAAAGACTTTGGGATCTCTTTTTTTGTAACATAATGATGCATTAGGATCCATATTTATTGGATTTACCTTTAAAAGGTGGACCCAACCAAGGATAAGTAATGAAGAAATTCAGAAAGCTGCCTACGAATTATTGAGTTTAACACATTATAAACCTCGCAGTGATTAGTATCTATAGTAAAGAATGGTAAATGTTTCAGAGCAGCAACCTGACATGCCCAACAGGACTTTCACTTTTTTACTGGAAAGTTTAACATTTGAACTACAATAAAAACTTCATGTCTACTCTTACTAGAGAACCTGTTGCTGTAATTTGTTCTGGAGTCCAGCAGAGGGCGCTCCAAAATTCATTTTGCTCATGAGCTACTCCTGCATGCGCCATCTGTGACGGATGCTCATAAAAAGCCATCTACAAACCCAGGAACTTCTTAGCACACAACTAATATAAATAATATGGTTGATAATGTTGTCTGATGACTTAGATTTAGCGTGGGATGCATGAATGGGTTAATTTGAATTTCAATTTAAAGCTGAAAATGAATATCAGATGTATTAACGAGTTCTCAGACAGCTGCTTCAGCATCAGCAGGAGTTTGTTGAAGAAAACCTACCGCATGGGTTGGCATGGTCAGTTACCATGGTAACTGTCTCGGAGTGGAAGCTAACTGCGTTTCATAACAACAGACCCTGCAGTCCCACCCAGATGAAGATATAACACACAGCTGCTGCAGTGCAACATTTTTTCTACTGATGAAGATAAAATAAACATTTGTTTACATAAAGCAAGAAAAAATAAAGAAAACCTGAAGCTGAAATTATAGCAACGTGTGCCTCTAACTACACACCAACACACATCTGTATTGTGCTAATCTCATCTGGTGTCATCAAAGCTTAAAAGATTGTTGAAGAAGGTGCAGTTTCTGTTAATTAAGCAGTCAGGTAATGCATGAACCAGGCGGTTTGAGTGTCTCCCTCAGGTATGAAGGCTTATTTACTGCTGACCCTCAGTGGTGATAGCAGGCAGCTGCAGCACAGTGCAGAATGTGGGTCTTCACCCCTGCAGCTGATGCATCCATCTTTTCCTGCAGTCTGGATTTCTGCCTCCTCATCAGTGGGAATCTGAGGGGACTGCAGCCAAAGCTCAAAATGTACCTGTTAAAGACAAATCTTTATCAGCCTGACCAATAAATTTACTTCTTCTCTTGTTTTTGATTTAAGGGTTGATCCTATAAGTCAGTGGTTCCTAAACTTTTGGAGCCTAAAATTACAAACGTTGATGTTCGCGAGCAGAATAAAGTGGGTTTTGGTGGATTTGGTTCCCCTACATGCCCCAAATCAGCTTCCCTTTCCGAGATATTTAAATTTAGATTTTTTACAAAAATTAACGTGTTAATTTCACAGATTAATCATTTCAATTTAACATGTTAGTTTGGACAAATTTAACAAAAATCCCAAAGTTATTTGATAAGTGTAGGCGCTTTTTTCAGCAATGAACTTATCCTGGGACCCCCACGGTTGGTTTATGAATTTTTCTTCTTCATCAGTAGTTTGAATGTTTTAATGCAAACATATTTTTTTAGTACACATTTAGAAAGATTTAAATAAAAAGTGAGTAAGAGAATCCTGTTATAAAATGTGACAGATTTATGTTAAAATCTCTTTGAAAGCACTTAAAAAACAACACTGACTGGATTCTGTGGCTCAAACACGCCTATAAGATAATCTGAGTAGCATGTTCTGTTAATATGAACATGATTTTTTATTTAATACAGAAAATTAAAATTTTCCTGCGTCAATTTTTTGATTCGACATAAAAAATGTATAAAATCTGCCACTTCATTTTAGTTAATTCTTCTAATCTTCTATTTATTTAGTGAAATAACTGAACTTTCACTCATAACATTTTATCCATTTACATGCATTTTTTCATTCTTTAAGCTGTTGGTGAAGTTAAAAGACAAACGTCTGGTCTTGGTTTTCTGTTGATAAAGAGGATAAAGCTTGTTTACAACTATATGATACAGAAAATTCCCCTATTTCAAAATTTAGGCTTAGTTGAGATGCTGAGGCAGAATTTTGACATGAAATGAACCTTACAGCATAATTAGCTAAATTGTGATATCTGTCTAACTTGTTCTAATATTATATGTAAAATAAGAATAATCTGGAGATGCTAACTCAAACGATTTTAAGATGTTATCTAAAAAAACTGACAAGCCAAAATTCTGCGATGCTGACTCATAATTCTAAGATCCTAAAAGGAAACTGAGGTTTGAAGCCTGAATACTATGGAGGAATTTTAAGAAAGTATTTGATAGTTTTGAGGTAATATTTTTGAATATTGAATTGGAGTTATTTTCTTTCTTTAATGGAAGGCTTCCATGGAGACGACCAGCCTATGACTCCTACTCAGTCTAATTTCTCCACCATCCTAACGCAGCATCATGAAGGACTTCCCGATGACCTCTTCTTTTTGAACATGTGCTCCAAACGCCTGCTGCACTTGAACATGACATCAGATGAGTCTTCATGACTCACACATGAGCACCTCCTCATTTGTCACTGAGGTCACAGTTAATGCATGACTGCCATCTCTAATGAGCTCACACACATAAAGGTATATTGACTGTTTATCTTCCCCTAAACCCTAAATCTTCCCTTTACCCTAAAATTCCCTCAGAAGAAGCCTTTATGTATCCAGGTGGGTTTTCAGTGGAAGTTTTAATATACACACTGAAAGCATGTGATGATGTCCGGACTCATCTGGCTGTCCAGATGTAAAAATGGAACATACCCAAATGACTGCTGCACACCGCACAAGCCCAATAAGAGCATGAGTTTGTTGATGCTGGACTAAGTCGGTGACTGTTGTTGAAGTTCAACTACACACACACACACACACACACACACACACACACACTCACACACACACACACACACACACACACACACACACACACACACACA
>JBAFTA010000024.1:2710212-2722375 GCA_036919975.1 Melanotaenia parkinsoni | reverse complement strand
CTTATGTATATAATGTAAATATATATATGTATATATATATATATATATGTGTGTGTGTGTATATATGTATTTCTTATCATATCTATATTTAGAAACAATAATTAGTTCTTTAGCATTTTCAGCCATGTATAAAGAGCCATTGTGGAAGGTGCAGAGAGCCAGTAGTTGGAGCTGCAGACTGTAGAATTTCCTGCGTCTTCACATAGCAGGAAAACGGATCTTTGCACGTAACATGAAAATTAATTGCTTTTAATCGCAACATTTCATGTGATTAATCACGGTTAAGAATTTTAATCATTGCCCAGCACTAATATATATGTGTGTATATATATATATATATGTATACACACACACACACATATATATAAATTATATGGGCCTCGATGCGGGCTTCATTGGACACGCCCCACTTACTCGACGCAGGCTTCGGTGCTTTTGTGTCAGGTGTAACATCACTAACACTACACAAACTGTATTGATACTGTGCTGGTACTGTGTCACTGTGTTGCTCAATCATGACACCTGCGGGATCTTAAACATCATTACAGGCAAACTCGTTCAGATACTCAACTGAAATACAGATTCAGTGATCTTGTATAATATTATTAAAGTCACTGTGTTTCATATTGCATTATTTATATCTTAATCTAAGATTAAAATACATTTGATATCTTCAAAATATATAGCCAATAAAAAATGTGTCATAATGTGAAAATCAAAGCGAAAGTGTTGATGTAAATGTGAATGGGATGAGGGGTTGTGTTTTTTTCTTTGTTTGTTTTTACATAAAGTTATCTATCCGTCATCTGACAAGTTTCCCAAAAATCATGACAGGTTTTGACTCAGTAGAAGAAATTATTATTTTATATATATATATATCTGACAGAAGGCTGCTGGATTGGCTCCAAGCTGAGGCCGATTTGTTCTTTTTTACAAGCCCCCCGCTGAAACTAGAGAGGGCTAACTCGGTCTGCACAGCTGTCCGGGTGCAGAGAGACAAGCGCTCCACGGGAAGCTGTTCCAGCTGGACCCAAAGTCTACGCCGCCCCCCCGCCCCCTGGGCTGGATGTAATTTGATTTCTGCTTTCCCCAACACGTTTTTTAGCCTCTTTCTTCTGATTAAAACAAACACAAAAATACACAGATGAAGTGTGGCTGGCCTAAAGCTTGTCATGTTTGATGGAAGATGTGAGGTGACTGGAAAGCTCTCTCTGCTCCACTGAAATCCATCTTATCCTCTCCTTTCTGTTTCCAGGGAAACGGTAGACATGCAACACAATGTTTCAGAGAGCAGAATATGACGTGACGAGGAGGAGGGAAAGACAGTAAAGAAAAGGAAGACAGTGAGTGAAGATTCCTGTTGAGGAAATCTAATCTCATAAAAAAGAAAAGATGTATCAAAGCATCCTGTTCAGACATTGTGCTGATAGACAAAGATTAAATGCATCTAAATGTACAGACGAAGGTTCAGGTCTAACTTGGAGCTGAAGTTAAACTCTGCTGGTTCTCTGTCTCTTTAGACTTGAGGTTCGTCGTTCAGCTCTGAGTTCCCGGTTGTGCAAAAAGAAAACAAATGAAGAAGCTCCCATTGGTCATAAATGCTCACTGAATGGTTCTAGCATCCAGAGTGAGGCTTTGAGCAACATGTGAAACTGTACACTGTCATCATCTTTCATCCATCTTCTTCATCGGTTCCCTTTCTTTGAGTCACTGGTTCTAAAGCTACACTAAGTTACAGAAAATATACAATATTTGTGCTGTATGATTCATTAATGACGCAATGATTTCCATGCCTGAACCTACAAGCCAATAAGGCTCAGTGCCTGATTTTTCTAAGCCTATAATTCTGTTTGATTAAAGTCAACTCACAGTTTCTGTGTCTGCTCATGTGTGCAAGAGCTGTGTGATGATGTTAACTTGATATGGAAATAATCTAAGCACTATACAAGGTTTGAGACAGGTTGGTACTCCAACTTTAAGCAGAATTAATTATCAGATGCTGGCTGCTGGAATTAATAAACAAACAAATAAATAAATAAATAGAATATGTGGAAGCATAAATCCAAGACTATTTTAGAAAATAGTTCCTCTGGGTGCTCCAGTTTCCTCCAGCAGTGGGTCACGGTCAGCTAAAGATGGATAAATGTTCAAATTCACCTGCTGCTCAATAGAAAATCCTCGTCTTTGTCTCACAGCCATCACCTCTTTGACTAGAATTCTACTTTTGGCTGATTCTGGTTGTTTTTACTTTAAGACATTTAAGATTTTTTAATGTTATTTTGATCTGATTTTCAGTGTCAAAATTTATGTTAAGCTAAAAAGTTTGTTTTTAAAGCTACATCTGAGTAGCTGCTTGGGAGGTTGCATTTAAATCAGTCAAATCTGAATATAAGAAGCTGCTGTCTCCTTCCATGTTGCCTCCACTCTGGTTTGTTTTTCAACACCTAAAATGTTAAAATTAAGTATAAAACCAGCTTAAATTCTTCTACAAACTTCCTTTGGTACAGTAATATCTATTATGTTCTCATGAGGTTGTTGCATGTCTGATACAAACCTCATGTATATTTTTATAGTAATTTTTAATTGAATCAGATTAAATTTAGTTTTATTTTCTGTATGTAATTTTCAGTCTTAAATTAATTTAGTAGTTCAGTCTAAATCTGACATTTAGACAATATTAGTTAAATGTTCATAAGGCATTATTTAATTTTTTGTATATGTGTAATCTTTGTAGGTCATTTGACATCACATTTTGTGAAGCTCAAGATAGCATTATGTTTTATTTTTTGTAGAATCAAATAGCTGAATCGTATCCAGATGCTGCTGCTAGGCTTTTTAACCAGGACGGAGAGATATAAACACATCACACCAGTTTAACATCTTCACACTGATTTCCAGACCGTCACAGAATATATTTTAAAATCCTCCTGATCCCAGAACAGTTTAGGCCCAGAATACCTCTGTGATATGGTCATTGTCTTGTATGAAATGTGCTATACAAATAAATGAACCTTGCCTGGAATTGTGTGCGAGTAGGATTTGTGGTCAATATTCAGTTGTCTGCAATTTTCAGTTTTAGCCAAAACGTGTCACTTTAAACTGGCAAAGCTTAATCAGTGCATCGAAGTGGTGGGAAATTCACTACTGGAGGAGTTTTTGGGACTTGAGTTTCTGGTCTGTTCTTGATGCCCAGAACATTAAGATTTTATACAAAACTGCACAACAGTTTCATACAAAGGTGGAGGATGTAGAAAAATGAACTAATTAGGAACCAGCCATCAGCTGACTGAGCTAAAGGTTGGAAAAAGAACGTGAATAAATCAAAGAGCACTTTTAATTAAACGTTTGTTATGATTTGCCAACCAAGCCTCTTTCCTTACTTTCATAGACCTTGTGATTTGTATCTTTAAGTCATTGCTCTGTTTGTATTCCTGCTGAGAAAATCACTGAGACTGTATGTCTTTGAATAATATATGATGTATTACATAACTGTTCATCTGTGCAACAGGGAGCTGGGTGTACAACAGGAGTGATGGAGAATCTGACAAAGATGGTATTTGTGCTCAGACGGATCTGTTTTCATCCCGTTTTGCCAGCTCAGTCTGTGACATCTCTGTCGCTCAGCGTGGGCGAAGAATCACAAACATAGTAAACGTGTAAGATGCACAAAGAAAAGTTGACTCCCTCGGCTGACAGGATGAGGCGAGAGAGGACGAGGGAGTCAGAAGAAAGAATGAATGCTGCTGCATGGGGGAGTGGGGGCTCATCCAACATGTATGAACAGGATTAGAGTAAGGATAGTCCAGAGAGCCAAGTCCTGCTGTGTGCCTTTCTCCAGTGTTACATCAAGGCCTGCTCATGTGGGCTTTTTATTAAATTTCTCCACTGAGTCAGGAGATCCAGCTGAAGATCATGTCAAATCATGGATCAGCTTCTGGAGTCAGAATGAAAATGAGCCTGTTTTAGCTTCAAACCAGTCCTCTCAGCTGTGCACTGTATGTTTCAGTCAGCTGAAGATGCTTCAGCAGCATAAATAGCCTATCCGCCGCCTCCAAACGCCCCCTCCCCCCCTGCAGCCACGGCGCAAAAACGCTCCAGAAATTCTATTTGGGCGCATTACGGAGCAAGATGGCGCTCTTGCTGTCAGCACCTCGGACAGCTCCAGCGGCTCGGACCCAAAATCCGAGGCTCTGATTTGGTTTGTTTATTTGCACAGGTGTCAATGCAAGAAGCGATTTCCCCGCAGTCAAGGGGCGCGTGAAAAGGAGCGCTTTTTTCCCTCTCCTCATCCTTCTCGCATTTTCCTGCAGCGACAATCTCAGCCCGATAGATCTGGAGGAACATTATTATTTAGTATTGTTTAAAAGATCTGATTGTAGTGAATTCCGGTGTCTTTGAACGTGCAGATGAGGAGAAATGAAGCAACGCGTTGCTGAATCACCAGGGGCCGAGAGGAGCGATGAAGCCGTGCGCGTGAAGTAGTGTGGCCCGGTCTTTTCTGCCCAGAAAGCCCCGCAGTTTTTCTTTCGCTTTTGCAGCACCGGTTTGTGAAGATGTTGCTGCTCCTCGCGACGATGTCTTCGGCCCTTTTCAGCTCCGGCTTTGCCCTCAGCTCACATTTCAACCCGGGTAAGCCGACATTCCTCCACTTCCATCCCAATAACACTCATAAAGAAAAAAATGTCGCTGAAAAACGCTAAACACACTCCATCTGTGTTCTCCTAAACCTGTAAAAACGAGGCACACATTTGGAACATGTAGAAATGATGTAATCACTCTTATCAGTAACTGTTGAAGCTGTGTGTGTGTGTGTGTGTGTGTGTGTGTTAGATGTGTTTGCTGGTATGTGAAATTAAAAAAAGGTAAGTAAAAATTGGTAAAGACCTGTAAATGAATACCTGCAACTGCTGTTTGATTCTTTTAAAGATGCTTGAATCAAAAGTTCAGGTGAAAGGTGAGGGTGAGGGTGAGGATGAGGAGGAGAGGCTTCCTAATAGAAGGATGTAGCGGAGTGATCCAATTAGAGCTGAGAAAGAAGGGTGTGATGAATGCAGACAAATTATGCTGAAACAAGCAGAAATGAATAATTATAATTGTTATCTGTTTTTTTTTATTATTATTTTTTTTTTAACATAGCAGAATAGCATCTATTGCTTAGGTGGTTTCTATGGTAACCAAGAGGCCAGCAGTCTCATTTTGTTTCAAACAGCATATGATAAATGGAGTTACTCTTCTTCTCTCTGGTTGATTTTTAATAACTGAGACTGTTCCGTGTCTTGTCTCGTGTGCCATAAAACAGGAGTTAAACGTTGATCTTCTTCTTCTTGGTGTCCTGTTTTTTACGTCCCTCTGCTGTTTGTCTTTGCAACCTGAATTTAATAATAGGCTACTCTCCTGCTTTTTTCAAAACACATTCATTGAATTGGTTTAATCGGTGTTTCCCAATCCAGGTCCTTGGGACCCCCTGCCCTGCATGTTATAGATGTAACCCGTTAACACCTGAATTAAATGAATGGCTGCAAAGAACTTGATGAGGAAGTTTGTTAATTTGAATCCGGTGTGTTGGAGTAGGAATGTGTTTAAGACATGCAGGCCGGGGGTCCTGAGCACCTGGATTGGAAAACACTGGGTTAAATCTTCTCCTCTAGTGCTGCATTATAGTCTCTGCTGTGGATCAGTTGGAAAACTTTCTTCTTTTCTCCGAAGGATACAGGAATTAATAAAACTGAACAGAATAAAGATCCCATTTGGAACTTTGATGCAAATATTGTCAATTTTCTTAAATTTGAAGTTTATTTACTTCTCCATTAGCTATTGTATAACCAGTATAACATTAACACTGAGCTATACAGTAATGAGCAAAAGTCTTGAGGCACATTTCTTAAATGTCTATTGAATGAGGGGTATTAACTGATTAAACATGCAAACAAAATGGAAATGCATTATGAGGCAAAAGCTGTTTGTCCAATCTGAAGGAAGTTGAAAGTGAATATTTGGTCTGCAAAGCTTTATACTTTATCCCAATCTGAAACCGCTTAGACAAACTTAAACATTCTTCAGGAATAGTTCTCCAGACTTTCATCAGTTCTGCCTTTGGATGTTTCTGCCTTTTGTTCCATTTTGTCCAGATGATCCCACACTGTTTCCTTAATGTTGAGGTCCGGGTTCTGGGAAGAATCCATCCCTCCATCAGACCTGTTTGCACTGATCTTCAGTCCAGTTCTTGGGTCATGCAACATTCCTCAGCCTTTTCTCCTTGTTTCCCTTCCTTAAGAAAGGCTTCTTGACAGCGACATTTCCATGGAGACCATTTCTGATGAGGCTTCACCAACAGTAGATGGATTAACTGACAGTCCAGATGCATCTCTCATATCCTGATTCAGGTCTTTACTGGATTTGTTGAGTTCAGATCCTGTTTATCTGCTGTACTTTTATTGTTTTGACACTTCTGTTTTTGTCCTCCACATGTCCCATTTGCTCAAATGTTTCAAGGACACCCTGTGAGACATGCTAGGTTTTCAGTAAATAGATCTTTGGGAATCACCTTGTTGCTACTAAAATTCTATTTCTTGTCAACTCTGCTGTCTTTGGGAGGGGTTTCTTAGATGCTGACTGGAAAGTTATGTTGGAAAGAACAAGAAAGAACAAATGTCTCTTTGTTACAATCTGCAAACAAAGTCTTCACAGAGCCAAAGATCCAATTTGAAATAGATTCGTAGTTGTCCGCCGTGTGTCCACACAGCACTGGTTCATCCCTGGAGTTAGACGAGCTTTTTTTATGCTTGAATGATTAATAACTCAGTGTGTGATGTTATTCTGTCCCATAGCTGTGTTTACATGTTTTATTCTCCCTTTGGTTTTAATAAGAAACTGTCATGGAGCTGACCGTGGTGCTGAAATCACATTTGGAAGTGATTCATAAATACTGATTGATGATGATTTGGTTCATGTTAAAAGAAAATTAAAATATTTTCAGAATTTTAACAGTCACAAAATGATATGTAATGTAATTTTCCAGGCCTGGAAAGTCATGATTTTCATTTGAGTTGTTTGTTAATGTTGTCTGTAAAATTAATGTGAAAGCCTGAATTTCTGCATATTTTTTGGAGTAAAAAATCTGTTGATAGAGAGTCCTGTTTTCTTTTTAATGTACAGTAAACCAAAGATTTGCTTGGCATTCAAGCCAGATGATCTTTTTTTGTTGTATTTTTGGTGATTTCCACCTCCTTCACTGAAATGGGAGGGTGAAAAAAAAAAAAAAAAAAGAAAGCGGGAGGGTGAGAGAAGAAAGGTGGAAGGAAGGAAATGTTGCCTGACCGGACTGAAAAATAACTAAAAGCAAAACTCACCAAAGGGAAAGAGAGAATCTTCCTGGCTGGAGAGATGATAGTGTCAGGGATATGAGGATGACATCACAGCCCAGTGAGGGCAGGGGGAGTGATTTTACTGGCAGCTCTGGCCAGTCTCCCGGGCTTCAGGTTATCCATTTCACATTTCCTCTGTGTGCTTCTGGCTGCTCGTACAGCAGCGCGCTCTGATCACACTGTTCAGGCAGGAAGAGGAAGCAGGATGTTGTGTGTTTGAAACCCAGCAGACCTCCTTCCCTGCAGGCTAAACTACCCGCTTCAGGAGCTGGAGATGCAGGTAAACCTGAGTTAGAGTGACTGGCCTCTCATGGGAAATGAATGCCCAGTAGATTGAGGCGTATGTATGTATATTGACTGGTTTTTATGTTCAGGGATGACACATGAGGATGGTATGTGCTTTTGGTGGTGATGCTTTTACTGAAAGGAAAGGGAAGATTGACTGAATCACTTCAACCTGCAGAAGTGAAGAGCAAAAAGTATAGACTACAAATTGGATGCACGTCATTTATAGCAACTGAACAAGCTTTAAAAGCTTTCTCCCTCTGATCTGCACCTCTAAACCTCCGGTTAGGAGCAACTCACAGACACTCTCCCTGACCTGGTGACATGAAAGGACCGCTGTGGTCTTAAATTGTTTTCTTCCTCTCTGTTGTGTTTCCTGTGTCTTCAGAACATCATCATTCCCATGCTGAAAGGCTGGCGAGTGTTTGAAGTCAGGCTGCTGCAGACGTGCCTCTGATTGCTAATGGCTGCTGCACTCACAGAGAGCCTCTCTGTGTTTGTAAGAATCAGCCCTGATTGCATAAAAAAGTATTTTTCTTCAGGGAAAACAAACAGACTCTGACTCAGCCGTCTCCACCTCTGCTGAAATTAGAGTCCAGCTGTTGTGATTAAGGCAAATTTCTATCAAGCTTAATTGGAAAAAGCTTCATGTTGGTGTAAAACATGCAGATACACAAGTCTGATGCAATGTCCTCATTTATAAACAGTTTTGAGGTGTTTTCATTGTGTCTGTTATCGAGCCATGTAATGCAAGGTTTGGTAAGATCTGACCACTCTTGGGCAATTTAAAATGCTCAGAAGTTTCTTTTTACTTTTTGCTTTTCATACAGCAAAGGCACAGTAATTGGTGAGCACTGCTGAAGCTTAATAGGACTTAAAAGGGGTAAATCAGGTGATAGGACAAACTGTACATGCTGACTCATCATGACACCACTGTATTTGTATAATGCCGTCCAGGCTTAAAGGTAAATTTCCTTTTTTCCCCTCTTTTTGTGGGCTTAAACGTCAGCATCTTACCTACAGGAGATAACAGTTGGAGAGCTTTCAGTTTGGAAACTCAGGGAGAAATTCTTACAGATGAGCCAAGCTAACAGTTACCAGAAAAGACAACATCTAAAACAAATATGAAGTCAGATTTCATGTTGGTTCAAATTAACTGAATCTGTGTCCTTGTTTAAATATGTGTGTGTCATGGTTTAAAGTAGCACTGCATAACCTTCAGTTTAAAACTCTGGGCTTCTGACTCATTTTGATTGCACAGTGGTATTTATTATCCACATTCCTGAGACTGAAACACTATATCTCACAACTTTTTTTTCTCTCCATCTCAGTGAATCATCTTACAGAAGCCTTAACTTCACATGCTAGCAGCACAAGAGTCAACTTCACACTGACTTTTACTGGCTGGAGAGAACTCAGAAAAGAGACAGGATGAAGAATTAGCCTGTGATAGGAGCACCTCAGTGAGGAAATCCGCAAAAGGCTTTAAGAAAATTTACTGTTAATGTAAATAAGTGTCATTAAATGCAAAAGTGATCCTTTAGTTAGCAATGATTAAACAAACTAATTACATTCTGCTTTAAAATAACAAAACGCTGCCGTTTAAGTGCTGTTTATGGGTAACGTTGTCCTCTTTTTCAATTGAAATCACTTGCAACAAAAATCAGTTGCACTCTCAGTCTTCATTCTCACATCCACTGTACGTTTTGTGCTGTGGACCCACATCATTATCTATCTTGTTGTCAATTCCATTAATTATCAATCATTTTAAATGCCTCAAACAAGTGAGAAATCCTGCAGAAATCAGAGCATCAAGAGCATCAGAGGCTGCAGAACTCTGCCAAAGCTGAATTTAAAAAGCAAAGAATAAGAAAAAACTTTGATCCACATCTCGATCAAAATCATAAGTGAATAACTCCAAGGTTGCAGCTCTGCACCTTCTCTGGTGAAAATTTAATGTAAATCCACCCAAAACTTTTTGAGTAAGACCTTGAAGATGTTTTTGTGCTGTTGCTTTGCAAACCTATGTCTAGTACTTTGCTGCAGTCTGAGAACCACATGGAACAATCTGACTTGTCGGCTGCTCTTGCTTCTGTTGATGCCCTTACTGCAGAAAAGATAAAAGTCTGAGAGGACAAAGATCTGCTTTGTGTTGAAATGAAACAACAGACCAATCCCAATTCTTTCCCATTAACCTGAGCCCTTTGGTGCTATTGGTTGAATTCCCCAAATCCTTCATTCTGCATGAGGTGAAACAGATGCAGAATGATCCCTATTAATGTGCCAGTTATCCATCAAGTCCTAATGCTGCCAAAGCAAACAAACAAACCTCATCAGCCATGACTTCCTTGGTGGAGGTAATGATTTGATCACTATTAAGCAGTAAATGTCTGCTGTGGATCATTTATGTCTTACAGCTTAATGATCTAACAAATGAGAGAAGAATAGAAACTCATTCATCCCAACAGATTCTGATGAGTCGGTGTAACACCTGGTGGAAATGCAAAGGCACACTTAATGAAATAATAATGATGTGTAATTCCTTACTGATCCTGGAGGGAAACTCTCCCCTTGTTTGCTTTGCTCTACAGAGGAGAGAATCACCCACAAGACAGCAGCACAGAGGACTCAGTAGCTCGCTTCAGGCCTCTTCAGCTTCCTGTTTGAAGATGCTCGGCCGGGTTTATTCGCTGCAGAGTTGCACAGGCATGCAGGCAGACTGATCGCTGCTCTGCTAATGACATGAGATGCAGCTCAGTCCACAGGGCGTGTGGGAGGTTTGGCTCTCCTACTGTCTGAGACCCAGAACAGATACCACAGTTAACTGAAAGGGTTGTGCTGCATGTTGAAGCTCTTTGTCAAGCTGGAACACTGCTATGAAATGACCTTTTTTTAAATATTGGTTTGTTCAAAGACTGTGGGACATTCAGAGGGCGGGACTGGACTCATCTTTGCTGTGAGGCGACAGGCTGGTGGAGACAGGAAGGTTATCTTTCGTGGGCTGTCAGCTTGTTTATAGATGTGTCAGACTTTTAACTTTGCTTCTCTTACATACCAAAATTATTAGAGTTGGGGACGAAGCAGCAGTGCAATGAAACTAAATTACCTGAGTGCTTTTATTGATCAGAGCTTTTTACTTGCAGCTTAATATATTTCAGAGAGTTGCTGTAAAGATTGTGATTTTACACAGAAAACATTATTTAGTGTATTCATTCTTTACTTGAAAAGACTGTTGAAAACTAAACAACATTTAATAAATTACAATTATTTACAAATTGCAATCAGTCTACACATTTAAAAAAATCATAAAATCTGATCATAATCTGATGCTATGGGATGAGATCCACAAGATTCAAGTAGTTTTGCAGCTGATTCAAAACAGAAAGTGCAGCGTAGTTATCCTGTTAATCCTCCTTAGAAGGTATAGCCTGATAGATAAGAGCATGCTGGGATGAAGGCATGACATACATAATATAATCTAAAAATAGAGACTGAATGCAGCAATGACCTCTTTTTTGAGCAAATAAAAACTTCTTTTGTTGAAGGCACAGAGGAAGTTATTGATTAACTAACTAACTAAAAAAGATAGAATAATAAATATAAATATATCCAAAGACTCCACAGAACAGACGTAACAAAACATGATTCACAAAAGTGTAACACTAAATCCAAACAAAAGCAAAAACGCCCATTTAAGAAGGAAAATCTGTCTCCATCAGTTTTTTATGTGAATGTAAACTAATTTTCCTCTAATTAAAACTTTAAATTTCGAAGATCTTTAGACCATGCGCACCAGAATTAATAACTATGGTAATTACTATAAGAAGATATTTGAAAACATTGCTCTAAATAATGCAGAATTACAACTTTATCAGCAACAACAGGAAAATGATCACATTTTAAGAAGGATTTGATAAATGATAACATAAGTGTCATCCAGTTAAAATACAGCTGAAATCCCTCTCTGGTGCTGAAACATATACTCCGATTACACTTTGTTTCATTGTTTTTGCATTTTTAGTCATATTAATTAAGATAAAATGATAATGAAATCAGGTACTATCCTGGAGCAGCATGCTCATACTTTCCAGACTGGATGTACTTTACACTGACATTTTAAAGATATATGACCTGTTTTCTATTAATTTACAATAGAAGTTGACTGTTGAATGTCTCGAATGTTTCTAGTTTCTAGTTTCTGGCCTCTCGTGGTTTATGTCCTACCTCACAGGAAGATCCTTTAGAGTATCTTGGTGAGGGGTAGTGTCTAGATCGCATGGTCGCAACAGGGGTGCCTCAGGGCTCGGTGCTCGGCCCTCTTCTCTTTTCACTATACACCTCCTCACACGGTGCATCATTAGCTCTCATGGTTTCTCCTACCACTGCTATGCAGATGACACTTAGGTGGGAAAGAAAGGAAAAGCTGACAACACTACTGTCTCAATGTGAATATCAGCATGTTGCTGATATCTCCGCATGGATGAAGGATCGCCACCTTCAGCTAAATCTGTCCA
>JBAFTA010000024.1:2643853-2668445 GCA_036919975.1 Melanotaenia parkinsoni | reverse complement strand
TTCTGGTCGACCTTTATGCTGCTACATCTATTCATACATTCATTTTACATCATTTACCTCCCAGTCTGACAGCTGAGAAACATCATGTCTGATGCTGACTGGGATTAAAAGCTCCAGCTGCTACATGTAGTTTTACATATAAATAATAATAAAAAAAAGCAGGCTATCAAAAAACAGCTAAATAAATAAATGTCTTGGAACTTTAAGGGTTAAGAAAACTTTCAGCCAGTGTTGTGTTCTGTTTGACAAACATAAGAGATTTTAATGCAAGTTTACTGAGTCCAGAACAAATTCGACATTATTCCATTGACATTCTCTTTTGTGTATGGTTATAGTGAATTCATCTGTAACAAGTAATTTTAACACATTTTAACATAATAATTACTCACAGAATAAACCATTAAAATCTAACTAATAGAATGGGTGGAACAATTAGCAATAAGATGATACAGAACGAACGTCTAAGTTAAAGATATGAGTTCTTTTATTATTAGCTTATATGAGGTCCTTTCTTTGGCCTCAGTTTAAAGAAAGTTTTGTAAAATCTTGCTTTTTCTTTTTTTTACCAAATTAAGAGCTGAAAGCTGATGAATCAAATGTACAGTTTATGTAAAATGAGTACTGTATTTTTACAATGAACATGTTTGAGTTGATGTCTGAGAAAAGTCTGAAATGTGTCCAGCACCCTCCAGCATCCCGCTCTGCTGCAGTGTCTGACTCAGTGCACCGAGGTCACGCCCTACCTGCTGGTGATGGAGTTCTGTCCTCTGGTGAGTATCACATGCAGAGAGCAGTACGAGCCAATAGCTGCGTTTCCATTGCAGTATATCGCTAAATAAAAGCGATATTTCTAACATTTCGATAAAGTGCTAATGCGATTTGCAGGTGTTTCCATTGAATGGTGTTTAGCACATTAGCCGTTATTCTCGTAAACGTCCCGCGGGACTTCACTTTGAGGAGGACAGAGATTTCTAAATCTTTGTAAAACACTTGCATTTCGCCGATGTTTGCTATCAGGAATGACAATTATATTTTTTCTTTAATTATTTGTAAAAAGATGTCCGTCTCCTCCTGCGTCTACTCAGACTGCGCCATCTCTATTATCAGCGCTACGTCACGTCCGGTGAAGCGTAAACACGGGAAGTGTTTCCATTACACTTTTGCGATATACTTCTGTATCGACACGTCAGAAAAACCAACTCATGAGTGTGTAAAAGCTTTTTAGTGATATTTGAGAGTTTTTTCGAAATGTAGGTGTTTCCATTACCAGTTTTTTATTGCGATATTTAGCTTTTGCACAATTATAAGGGTAATGGAAATGCACCTATTGAGAGCACCGTACAGTTCTGTAAAACGATTTTCACTCAAACCTTATTTATTTATTTTTATTGCCAAGATAACAGGAAATATGTGCTGCAGGTTCTTCAAACATGAGCAGATATCATTGAAAATACAGTAAATGAGACACATTTTGTTCATTTCTAACAATCTTGAAAGTGAATATTTGGTCTGAGAAGCTTTTTTCTTCATCACAGCCTGAACCCCCTTAAAGAAGCTTTCTGTCATTTCTTGAAGTGACAGTTAAAGAAATACTCAGCAACAATTCTCCAGACTTCCTGAAGGACTTTCTTAGCTCTTCTTTGGATGTTCCTGCCTGATGTTACGTTCTCTGTCTAGATGATCCCACACTGATTCAATATGGTTGAGGTCTGGGTTCTGGGGAGGAGTCGTCCCTCCATCAGACCCGTTGAGGTCTGGGTTCTGGGGAGGAGTCGTCCCTCCATCAGACCCGTTGAGGTCTGGGTTCTGGGGAGGATTCGTCCCTCCATCAGACCCGTTGAGGTCTGGGTTCTGGGGAGGAGTCATCCCTCCATCAGACCCGTTGAGGTCTGGGTTCTGGGGAGGAATCGTCCCTCCATCAGACCCGTTGAGGTCTGGATTCTGGGGAGGATTCGTCCCTCCATCAGACCCGTTGAGGTCTGGGTTCTGGGGAGGAGTCGTCCCTCCATCAGACCCGTTGAGGTCTGGGTTCTGGGGAGGAGTCGTCCCTCCATCAGACCCGTTGAGGTCTGGGTTCTGGGGAGGATTCGTCCCTCCATCAGACCCGTTGAGGTCTGGGTTCTGGGGAGGATCCATCTCTCCATCAGACCTTTTCGCACTGATCTTCAATCTAGTTCTTGTGTCATGTGACATACCTCAGCCTTTTCTCCCTGTTTCTCTTCCTTAAGAATGGCTTCTTGATATCCACGTTTCCATGGAGACAGTTTCTGATGATGCTTCAGCCAACAATAGATGGATCAGCTAAAGGTCCAGATGCATCTCTCGGGTCCTGGTTCAGGTCTTTGCTGGATTTCAGATCCTGTTCCCTCCTGCTGTAGATAGTTTTTAGTCCTGACTCTTCTTCTTTTGCCCTCCACGTGTCTAGTTTCTGCCTCCATGCTGAGATAAGCCAAGTTTCCAGCTAACAGCTCTTTGGGAATCACCTTGTTGCTGATAAAATCCTGTTTTTCCAAATTGTTAATAACACTGGTTCATTCCTTGAGTTGAAACATTTTTATGCATGGAAGTTTCACAGATCAGAGTTAAATGGCTTGACAAATAAACACACCTTTTAAAGGACCTTCAGAGAGCTGGACTGATCGACGCCACTTTAAAATATTACAGACGTGGAAAGTCTGGAGGAGAACAACAAAGAAATGATGGCTGGATGAAGACTTTTGCAACTGTTTGACTACCAAATCTTTTTTAATTAATGGTATTACATCTTGTACCTCTTTCCAAACACTGAAATGATAGAAAACCTAATGTATAGTTCAACAATGTTTTTTTTCAGCTTCAGCAGTAAAATCATTTGTGGAAGTTGCTGTAAACATTTTCCAGGCTTCGCTTTCTTCACCTGCAGGATTAGCCAAATTCTTTAAATGCTGATAAGTATGAGTAGAAAAAAAATGTCATCTGCTCACTCAGATCACTTCTGAAGCACATCTAATTAAATACATTCAAAGTTCTATTATAATATATCCCTTAGGATGATAATTTAAGGGAACTGTGGGGAAAAGACTGCAGTTTTCCGCTCATGATAGCAGGAAATGTTTCAATATATCCAATGAGAAAAAGCCGCAGTAATCAAACTCAGTAAACACAGCGAGCTGAAGGCTCTGCTGAGGAGCTGCCAGTCCAAACAAAGCTTAACTCGCTCAGATGGCTGAATTCTCTGTTCATTTTCAAATTTGTTCAGATAAAACCAAGGATCTGGTGTTCCTTCATGCAGTCTTTCACATTTACATGGCTGAACAGTAAGTGGTGAGTTTGGGGGCTTTATGGTGTTGTTGCAGCACAGTGAGGCGACTGCCCTCCACTGCTCGGAGATTTTAACACTTGGCTGTTTGGTTTCTCTCCACTGCGTCCAGGGGGATGTGAAAGGTTACCTCCGAAGCTGCAGGTCTAATGAAACCATCATCCCAGAGCCCCTGATTCTCCAGCGGATGGCCTGTGATATTGCATCGGGACTCTTGCACCTGCATAAACACAACTTCACACACAGGTATTCCCACATTAAGCCACTAAATCTCCCACATATGTAAGAATTACAACTTCAGGTCCAGCTGATGTTGGTTGTTTCCTGAAACAATATCCTGGTGCTGCCCGAGTGCCACTTACAGACTCCAGCATCAGTGATTTTGTTGCAGGCGGCAACTTTTCTTCTGCTCCAGTCACCTTTGTTGCTGTGCTGTTCATCGGTGCTTCTGCATTAAGAGCTTTGAGACATCTTCAGAAATATGACCATCCCGTAATCCTCGGGTCTTGCTTATAAATAGCTGTTAATCCCCACCCTCCTCCTCTGTCATTAGCGACCTGGCTTTGAGGAACTGCTTGTTGACTGCCGACGTCTCAGTGAAGATCGGAGATTACGGTCTGGGACACACCAAATACAAGGTTAGATCCGTTTACCAGCACACAACACAAATGTAAACGCATACAAAAGATTTTTTTAAAGACAATAATTTAAATTGTTTGGTTAAAGCTTAAATCATTTAGGTGAGTATCCCTGGTGCTGTTAGTCATCTATAAAGTCTAAGTTGTTTTGGTATTATTTCAACTTCAGAAGTGTCAGAATTTAGATTTTTATTCTGCAGTCTGTTAATCTTCCACCCGCCCTCATGCCAGGACGACTACTACGTGACATCGGATCAGATGTACGTGCCGCTGCGCTGGATTGCTCCAGAGCTGGTGGATGAAGTTCATGGAAATCTGCTGGTGGCTGATCAGACCCAACAGAGCAACATCTGGTAGGACACATGCTCACTTTTAGAGCTCTTTTTGTGTGTTTTTTATAAAACTGCTTTGTGGTAAAAAAAACAAAAACAAAACAAAACAAACAAAAAAACAACAACAACAAACAAAAAAACAACAACAACAAAAAACTAAATTTAAAAGTTTATGTAATGACAGTCAACACTGTGAAGGATTGGATAGATTTTCTTTATTACAGACATGACTTTTACTCTTCAGTCATGCATTGATCAAATGCTGACTGAAAGTTAAATCAGTCTGGAAAGGAAAACAACTGATTTTAGAACAAAGCACCAGAAATGTTGCTCTTGTGAGCACAAAAGCATCGCCTGGAAAGACATTGTCTGGCACTGATCCGTAATGAGCTCTTTGCATCTCAGAGGTAAAAAAAAAAGAAAAAAGAAACATTAACCAAGATGAACCAGTGGTTCTGCCATATTTTTGAGCCCCTATGTGGCAGTGGAAAGCTAAAACAGGTAGTCATACATGTGCAGGAACTGTTTAAAAGCAGTATGCAGAGGTATGTTCAACCCTTAAATGTTCTATCTCATCACGTCGTCATTTTAAGTTAACTAAGGTGAGTTCACTTATTAAAATGGTTTCTGCTGAGAGATTTCCAGATGGTTATGTGAAATAAAACACCTGAAAATCCTTAAGCTTCAAGTTCTGGTCCTAGGAACCCCTGCCCTGCATGTTTTCGATGTTTTCCTACTTCAACACACCTGATTCATATTAATGGACCTCATCAAGTTCTTTGCAAGCCTGTTAATGCACCATTCACTTCAGCCAGGTGTGTTAAAGTACAGAAATGTCTCAAACATGCAGAGCAGGGGGTCCTGAGGAGGGAGATTGAGAAACTATCTAAGCCTGAAACCTATCCCAAAACCAGGTGTTTCAGACCCTAAAGTTCACAAAACAAGACCCAAAGTGTATTTTAGTGTAAATGTGAATGTTTAGAAATGATTTTGAACCATTTTCAATGGCATCTATGTTCATAGCTTCATTGCTAGCATTGTGTTAAACCCTTTTAAAGGATCTCTCTAGACACCAGGAACATGCATAGGAACCTTTTTATTGTGAAGTAATTCTTCATGTATTCATATGTCTTTTTAGGTGTTTTTTCAACAAATATTTCCAGAGCATAACAGGTTAAAACAGACTTAAAGCTTGTGAATCTATAATCCATCTATAGTACAGCATTTATATTATTTGCCCACACAGCAGTGGCCACAAATAGACTATTTCAGCATCACAATCATCAGGATTTGACCCTACATGCAGAACCTTTACACCACATTTTGTAAACAACATGTAAACATGAAGAGCACACATCCTCAGACCTGGATTAGGCAGTATTATATTCCACTGGACAGGCCAAAAGACCAAGTCTTTTAAGGGTGAGGTAAATGGCAAAGAGTCAGCTCAAATTAGGAATCACACTAAGTACATTACTGTGTGTTTCAGGTCTCTGGGGGTGACTATCTGGGAGCTGTTTGAGCTGGGGAACCAACCCTACAGACACTACTCTGACCGACAGGTGCTGACATACGCTGTGAGGGAGCAGCAGCTGCGACTACCCAGACCGCTGCTCAAGGCGCCGCTGGCTGAGCGCTGGTGAGTCGCACTCAGACACAGGAAAATGTAATTGCAACAAAACAATACTGAGAGCAACATAATTGAATTTGTTCCAGGATTAGTTAATAAACAGGTTATAATAACACTAATATATGACGAGGTAAGGAAAAGAAGAAACTGAATCCAAACACTTGCAGGTAATTAGCTGCTCTGTTAATGACTGATCAGATTTGACTCGTGTTTGATCTCCTTAGGTATGAAGTGATGCAGTTCTGCTGGCTCCAGCCCGATCAAAGACCCAATGCAGAGGAGGTCCACTTGTTGCTCAGCTACCTGTGTGCAAAGGGGGCCAGTGAGGCAGAGGAGGACTTTGAGAGGCGCTGGAACTCCCTGCGTCCCAACACTGGATTCAACAGTCACTGTGGCACCACATCCCAAGACCACCCCTCATTAACCTCCTCCTCTTTTCCACTACTGGAGCAGTTTTCAGCTGGTGATGGGTACCACTCAGAGTCTGGAGATGATATACTTACAGTCACAGAGACTGCTCATGGCCTTAACTTTGAGTACAAATGGGAGCAAGCCAGAGCAGACCAGCCATATCAAGCCCTTGACTCCTCTGGTACTATGGTTCAGGCCAGCCATCACTGTCAGGAAGCATTTTACCCACCAGGGGGCATTGTTGGAGGCTGCCCCATGGAAAGCCTCGGCCATGACGCTTCTCCTTCTTACTATCAACCAAAACACTTACATCCCCCCAACGTGCTGCCTGTCCTCAGTGCCCACAGCCCCTCGGTAAGCAGTGAATATTACATCCATATCGAGGAGCCAGTGGACTGCAACATTGATCCGGACTACACCATGTGTTCATACAGCCCAGACTATCAAGGCAGCAGTGGAAGCTTCTTGACTGGGAGTGCAGACTCGGGTGAGTGCATGGCCTGCCCATCCCAGGCTAAGAACATCGATCCCTACTGGTCCGCAGACATCCATAAATCTGATGTGTACGACTCCAATGATTCAAGTCCAGCTATCTCCCTGACAATGGAGCCCCTTTTAGGACACATATCAAACAACAGCCCCCTACAACCCTGGGAGTCTAGTCACTATGTTTCCTATAAAGATCAAGATGGGGGTTATTACTATGAACACTCACCACCTTTAGGAATAGACCACTATCTGTCTGGGGGCGAGCACTCCAGTGAGCATCATCAGGAAAGCTGGGGGTCAAAAAGCCTTCGTCAGGCTTTGGGTGAACTGGAGAACCCAATGGGCATATCCCCACCTCTAAACACTCCACCACAACAGGCTTACAGAGATCCGTACCTGGACACAAGTCAGACCTCCATCTTGGGGAAGAACATGACTGGAGGCTATTATGACATGATGGGGTCTCTGAGGAAGACCATGCCCAGGCACCACAGCCATTCCGTCAGTATCAACATGGAGACTGAGGGGGCACTCTTCATTGGACACAGAGACAGTGATTCAGAGGAGGAAGAGGACATATTCATTGAGAGACATACCTGCAACACTTGGCCTTCAAAACACCATCACAGCAGTGCGAGCCAGCACAGACGGGTGAGCCACAGCTGCAGACAGGACAGCTACGCTGACTTCCACTACACAATGCCGAGTACAGACATTGAAGACTCCTGGCCAGAAGGGCACAGCCTGGCCTTTCACTCTCTGCCCAAACCTATCGACTATCTTGAGCCACACCAGGCCAAAGATAACAGTGCCTGCCTCAATCTGAGCAAACATCATGCTATGGTGCCCCCAGACAACTGCAATGCCTACATTTACATGTGCCATGATGTTGAGACTAAGGTGCCAGTATCTGGAGAGTGCTGTCACTCTCACTTTGTTGACCCACTCACTGGCTTACTAGTGAGAAACAACAGCTATTGTCACAGCTACAGTCACAGCAACTACATTAGAGATAAGCCTTTTGATATACGAAGCAATGAAGAGATGATCAATCTATCTCCGGCTCCAGGGGGTCCCATTGTGCCCAAACAAGTCCTGAAAAAGTCTGAGCACTTTGAGGAACAGTATGTTGATCTGACTACTGATGACACCCTGTTTAAAGAGAAAAAGGAAGAAACAATCAAGGAAAATCTAATCATGCAGAAACCCCCAGTGCCCAGAGTAGAGGAGGTGACCCTGACCATGACTAAAGCCACTCCACCTCCTGTTGACAACATGCATGTGATGGTGGCCACCACAGATCCACAGTCAGAGCTCAGTCACACCGCCGATAGTGGCGTGGACCGTGGTGGCTCCACTGTGAGCCTCGCTGACATTCTCGACTGCAGTGACGAAGATGACGACATCACAGACGATATCACTGATGTTACTTCCGGCATCTTTGCAGATGAGTCCATCGAGCTGAATGCCTCCCCTGCCTTCAAGTCACTAGAGAAGCAAGTAGGAACTCCTGATTCCATGGATCTTCCATCTGTAGCTGGGTCTTGTGAAGGCCTCAGCCCTGCATCCTCTCACCCTTCCAGCTCGCCTAAAGCCATGGACAGTGGTTATGACACTGAGAATAATGAGAGTCCTGAGTTTGTCCCCAAAGAATCTCATGAAACTCAGTCACAACCTCAGGGAAAGACAACCCTTGATGCAAGTCTGGAGGAAGATGAAGAGGACCATGAGTTTGAGGATAACAAGGCGTCCATGGAGGCTGAAGATCTGGCTTTAGAAGCCTCACAGACAGGTGACCATATTCTTTTACCACTGAGCGATAAGATGCCGTACAGAGACTCTGCCTACTTCTCAGATTATGAAAATGAAAGGCAAAGTCGAGATGAGGAGGAAGAACTCCAGTTAAGGACTAAAGATGAACAAAATGGTGGAAGGGAGCACCACAGTGGAGAAAAAAAGGCAGAGAAGAGGATGAATGAAGATGAGGAAGAACTACAAGATGCTGTCGTTAACAAGGACTTAAAACTTGAAGAGGAACATGTACCACAAGTAATAATTGAGTCCTCTTCTGCCTCAGAGATGGAGGAGAGCTGTCAGGATGAGGCACCAGGCTTACATCTGGAGCCCTCTGACACTGCATCGATTGAGGGGGTATTGGATGAATGGCCATCCCAGGAGGAGAGCTCATCCTTAGGAGACTGGGCAGCTGAGGTGGTGGGGGCCATGGAGGAAGCTCTCGGTGCCCTGAGTGGAGATTGTTCCTCCAGTTCAAAGGTGAATGAGAAGGAAGAAGACATAAAAGATCCTGTTCAAGTTTCAGAGACAACAGAGGAACCAACAATAAAACCAGTTCTAAACAGGCCATCGGGTATAACCAATGAAATCCTGCACACCTTGCCCAAGGACGAGGTTGCCTTGCAGCACACAGCAAACACCCGAAGATTCTCTTCTTCATCACCTCCACCACCGTCCACCTCTCCTTCCCTACTACCTACGACAGAAGGCCGAGGGTCCTCAGCTAACAGCGAGGAGGCCGACAAGGAGGACGGGGACAGTGGGGACAGCGATGAGTCGGATGAGGAACTGCGGGCCTACGGTGAACAGGAGCAGAGCGGTGGGGAGGAAAGCGAGGACGAGTGCCACCCGGTGCCCATTGTGGTGAGCGATGACAGTGAGGCCCACAAACTGAGAAGCCTCCTCAAGATGCCAGAGAACCTGGAGGAGCTGGACCACAAAAAGAAGACTGTGTCTTTCTTTGATGACGTTACCGTCTATCTGTTTGATCAAGTAAGTGGCTAAGATGGAATTTTCTAGAAAAGTGTTTGTATGAAGAAAACACGGGAGTGTTTCATGGAAGGGTTGTGTACGTGATTACTGAATTTTCAAGTGGACATAGTTTCTATTAGTTTTGGTGTTTAATTTTTTTTACTTTAATAATGGTGGCCTTCATTCTCTCCTCATTGAGCTGCACGTTACTCAGACAGTAGTGGTGTTGTGGTGTCGTTCAGGAGATACTGCGCTGAATGAGGAGAGAAATTAAAATGAAGTAAGATATTTCAAAGGACAAAAATGTGGTGGTTGGGCGATGTAAATCACAAGGCTGGTTAGTAACTATGAGCTACTTTGTGTTTTGCTGGAACAGAGAACACTTGGGCAAATGCCGACATTGAGCATTTTCATGGAAAAATGCTATAAAAACAATTGAAGGAAACGTATGATTAAACGTATTCAGTTGCATTTATAATCTGGATTATTTTTTCCCAGAGAAGAAACATTTCTGATTAGCTGGTAACTTTACAAATCTACTACCTACACTGGTAGGTATTTAAAAAAAACAAACAAACAAACAAAAAAACACTGTATAGCTGTAGCACTGATCACTGTGAACTAAACACTGTGAGCAGCTCATCTATTGACTTAAATGTAGTTTCAGTTTCAGTCATCAAATCTATTATCATGTCTTTGAATTACTCTTTGTTTTCTTTATCTAACATCATCACCACCAGGAAAGCCCGACTAAAGAGCTGTCTGACCATGGCTTCCCGTTAGGAACTAGTCAGAGCTCAGGGAGAAAATCCCACGAGAGGCTCAGTGCCTCTGATGACTCTTCAGATGGGAACATCTCGGAGGAGAGTGAGTCATTTTTTTAACTTTAAATATTAGAGACACAGTTAAATGTGATTCATTTTTACTTGTATTTGCTACAACTAGACCACAAAACATTAGATAAATGTTATACACCACCTTCTCTCAGGTGCAGGGTTCGAGTGGGAGGATGACTTTCCCCTCCTCCCTCTGATTACATCCTCATCAGCAGCAGACTCCCCACCACCTCGTGCCGTCACCAAAGCCCCGGAGCCCAAACCAGCTGTGCAGTTTTCTCGCTTCACCGTCTCCCCGTCCAGTGTGTCCCGGTTTTCCATCACTCACATCTCTGACTCGGATATAGACTCAGTGGGAGGTTTGTCACCTCAGCACCTGCAAACATCTCATACCAGCTGGTATCAATTCAGACCCGAAGTGCACTTAAAAAATGTTAGAAAATAGAAAATGAAATAAATAAAAATAGAAATAAAACCCATATTAAAATTTAAAACTTTGGTTTTTATGGTAAATTATTGATGTAGCTCATACCTCTGCTGGAATAAAGAAAATCCTTAGCTGTGTGTCTGGAAAATGTTGCGTATGATGTAAATGATTGCTAAAGCAAATTGTGCTGCAAGTAGAATCTCACAAAAGATAAACTTAAAGAAATTAGCCTGCTGTGGCTCAAACAGAGATTAAATGAAAAGAGGGGACAAATCCATAGCATGCTGTGAACTGTGAAAGCGATGACTCACACTTGCCATGTTCATAAAAAGGCTTCAATTTAGCTGAACGCCACATGTATTATTCCACCACCTCATTATTTAACAAAAACTGAGTCAAAATTTAGAAACAGTTTGTGAAAATCTAACCACCTTTCGTGCTTCTAGAGGAATTCAGATGGGTCAAGAGCAACCATTAAAATGCACTTGATTAACTCATCATTATCAGTGTGAGCACCTTGATAAAAGCAGCGGTTTCAGGTGTCTGTCAACACAATGCCAAGGAGGAAAGACATCAGCAATAGTCTTAGAGAATCAACTGTTACTGTTCATCCATCTGCATAGGGTTAGAAGGTCGTTAACTATTTGAAGTCCATCTTTCTACAGTTAGAAAGATTCACTAACGGAAAATACTCTAGACAACTCTCAATCTCTCCAGGGGTGGACGTCCCAGCAAGTTCAGTCCAAGATCAGACTGCAATGATCAAAGAAACTGCAAAAATCTCGATCTCAGATTCTCCAGTCCTCAGTTAGCATTTTAAATGTTAAAGCTCATGACAGTCCAGATGGAAAAAACTGAACTAGTTTGGCTTGTTGGGAGGGGTTGCAGGAGAAAGTCTCAACATGGCAGCACAGCTTTGCACAAAGAGGAGTGGACTAAAATTCCACCGCAACCATGTGGAGACCGATAACATCATCCAGAAAACCATTATCTAACTTACCGCAGCTACAGGTGGTTCTACGGTTGCTGAATGATGGGCGGGGCTTAGTGGTTCTGCATTTTGGCTCAGGTTATCTTCAGTATTTGTTTTTTCACTCAAGTCTCTTCCCAAGCAGAAATTAAAATCGGCCAGACTCTGAAACACACAGCTAGTCCACGAATAAGCTCTTACTGAAAGTTTTGTTTTTGTGTTGTTTTTTTAGCTAACATGGCATCAAATATCCAGTTTAATCTTGTATCAGACTAAATCCCAGTATGGCTGAAACAAAACATTTTCCTGCCAGATTTCTTACAAATCTTCAAAAATGTGGGGAGAAAAGAAATCTGATAGTTTGTAAAAATGTACTTTTATCCCTTCTGTCTTGTGTCTCTCTTGTAGGAAGCAGTGAAGACGGAGAAAAAGAATAACAAGCTGTGGATATTTACTGCCTCTATGTGACCCCACCTGAGCCTGTTTCAGCATGGCTTCTCATATATTTTAACGTCAGGTTTTTGAAACACAAGACAGTGCCTCTTACCGCCTGCGGATACTTTTAAAAGCTCCATCTTACCACAACATAGGACCGGCCTAAACCGTAGAGAATCCTGAAAAGAGAATTATTCATATATGAAATGTACAAAAATATTAATATTTACTGTATAGAAGCTAGTTTATGAAACTGAGGAGGCTTGTTCGTTGGACTTGAAATATTTTTTCTGATCAAAAAGAAAGTGGAAGGACAAACCCTTGAAAAGCATCACATTTTCCACCTCTGTCACTTTTTCATTTATAAGTGGGAGCATTGGTAAGAGTTTAAACTGTTGCAACTTTTTGGCTTTTCAACAAAACAAAAACACAAAATCAGCACTTTGAACATGAGTGTACAGCTCCACAGACTTTGTACTTTTTAGGAAACGTTTTACTTGTATTAATGAATATCATGAATCCTTAAGGCATCGCAAGTAATATAATATTTGGTTGGTACAGAGAGAAAGGACACATGGAGAGAGAAGCAGAACTGTTCATGGCTGACTGGTTGTGGAGCATTTCTTTTCTTTATTTTTTGAGGAAGCAAGACAGTTAAACTTTGACAACCCAATAACTTGTGACTTTTTTATTTAAGGCTGGTGCTGCACTGTTTTTTTTTTTTTTTTAATTCTACCTAACTGATCATTATTACAATAAAAAGGGGGCTTATTGTGAGAATCAGGCATTACATTGTCAGAATTTAAATGAAGGTAATAATTTCATGTTCCACTTTCATTAAAGATTTAACAGTTTCCTTAAAAGAGCACGCATGCTTTACGTCACTAGTAAAGGGCCAAAAGGAGCAGGCAGTACGGACACATGTCCTCAAGGTTTCACAAGTCTGAATATTGCACATTTTCTGCCTCAGCTGAGAAACGGTTAAACAAAAATGGGATTGATCCCGACATATAAAAGGTACTTACTTCATCACATTGATGCAAAGGTCTTGGAAATCCAGTATTGCTACAAAGCAGAAACACTCATCAATATCCACGGCTACAAACACAAGAAATCCTTTTCATTACTTTGTTTTTGTCTGCAAACTGGTGCAACGGTGTTAATAAAAAACAATGTTGTATTGTTGTTTGTACAAAAGTTTGAACATTAAAGTAGAACTTGGTCACTTTTTCTCATTTTTGCTCAATCTGTCAGCACGTAGTGTGGATCACAAGTTACCCATCTCTGCAGGCAGTGGGCTCCCTCTGACCGAGCTGAAGCACAGCAGAGAGGGAGGCAGAGGTGCAAGCTGATTTTTAAAACATCTTCAAGTTACCAAGTTCTGCTTTAAATACCCAATGTATCCGTTTTCTGCTCATTTCTACCACATCAATGGTTTGTAATGGTGAGCTCGGACCAAACAGAACGTTTAGATGATAATGTCGTTAGGAGTCCTCCGCGAATGACACTTTCATTTAGTCTTAGTTAATGTAATATGTTGAATAAAAACTCCAGAGGAGATGTGGGAAAATAACTAAATGCTACTATGATACTGTAAAGTTTTATTGTAATTTGAACTCTTTGCTCTAACAGAAGGTTTTGGACTCATGTTTTTATCAAGTCAAGGCCCCGTTCACACGTTTTCAAACCCAAATCTTTTCCTATTGCACATTTTAAAAAAATGCATTTACACAACAGCAACATGAAAACTACCTCTGTGCAGATGGACAGCAAAACAGGACTGGAAACGATGTAGTGTGCATGCCAGGCTTGTAGTGAGTGGCGAAACTGCAACGACGCACCTCATCACCACATCCTCATCAGGCCTGAAGACATAACTGCTTGAATAGAAGTGTATTAATTATCTGGTGCATGTAATCTCTGCATTTTCTCTGATGTCCTAAATGTTGCACAAGTCATATGCCCATACCGGTGCATGCTGGTCCTATACCTGACACCATAAATTTTGTTTCCCCAAAAATCTAAGAAATTCAGCTAAACAGAAAACATCTTTTCAAAATAGAAAAAAATAACCTAAAATGAAATCTCCAACAAAACGTTGTGTAAATGAGGCCCAAGTCAAGCAATAGGAAAACGTATTAATGCTAGTTGACTGTTTTCATGTTGGTGTTTGGTCTGAACTCATCATTAAACAAAAATATTGTTACTGTTGGAGCTGATTTACATTCTGACTTTAGTTTTAGCTGAAACGTTGAAACTTTTTTAAATTCCTAAAGGTAACGGTTTTAAAAAGGTTTATTTATAAAGCCGAACTAATCCAACCTCCACAATAAAACCATAATTCTGCTTTTATTGTTTAATTCTGTAGGATTCACAACTTCTGTATTAGAATTTGACAGCTGAACAGAGGGCTGATGTCAGGATCATGAAGTTTTACAGTACTTTGTTTCTCTCTGTGTAAATGTTCAGAAGTTGGAAGTTTCATATCTCTGGACCTGCAAAAAAGCAGGATTTCACTGTTAAAATCAACATGACATGTCTTCTAAGTGTTTGTTTGCCTTCTGAGGCTTTAATATTCTGTAAGAGTTTAGCATAGAAACATCTCGATGGCTGGTGGTGATATTTTTGTATGAACAAAAATACTTTGAAGAGTATTGCTGTACTGTACCTGTAAGGGAGGTAAGGCTAGAGATAAAAAAAAAAATCTAATGTTTATTGTTGCCAAAGAGATGTTGTGTTGTGTTCCAGGGTCGAGTACAGTTGGTGTTGTTTTTACCCCAAAATGGAAACCAAGAGAAGGAACACGACCGCAGCTTTGGCCTTGGACTGATGAAACAAATGTTCAGGTTTGGGATACTGTCAGTAATATGTGCCCCCACACTGACCTGGTCACATCATTACTTTCTGTACCTTCTATCAAATATAAATAAACTCTGGTTTACACAGCTGACGACAACCTTGAACCATTTTTTGTCCCTCAGTTAAAAAGGTTCACATGAGAACAAGAATCACTGTTTCTCCAATGATGCTAAAAATTAAAAATGAGACAACACATCAAAATAACACATTTAATAATAAATGGGACCTTTTAGTGTCCAGAAAAACTCAGATTTTTGGGAAGAAAAAGATCCTGTTGTCTGTTACAGTGTAAAGAAGACATGCAGCAAAAATACTTGATTTATTCTCAAAAATTTATTGCAGACTTGACATTCATGAAATCACATAATTATACAGTTCTGTTATTTTCTCTGGAGTCATGTTACATCCACATGGGTTTTTAATCTCTCCTCTGACACAAGGCAAAGAAGAGATCTGGAAAAACATCACATTGTGTCAGTCTGAATCCTAAAACTAAAGTGTTTTAATTGCAGGTGAAATTAAATTTATCATTTATGTTGCATAAATGTTAAGTCTCTATTAAATTTTCTTATATTAACCATCAAGTTTTTACAGTTCGGTCTATTTGTTTTCCTCTTCTGAGAGAAAAATCTCCAAATTCATTATTTTTTTTTTTTTATTTCCCACATTTTGCAAATTATTTGTAAAAGCATTTTAATGGCATTCAATTTGTCTGAAAAGTGCTCTATGAATAAGGTCTGATTCCTGAACATCAGATATTAACATTTCTTATATTTAACACTTTTTACTTGCATATTTCTTTTATTTTTAATTTGCTTATGTACTAAATTGGAAAGTTTCTTGAAAATATCCTTGAACATTTAATTAGGTTATTTATAAAAAAAATAATTTAAAGTTTAGAAAAATCAGTGGGGGGGAGAAAAAGGAACTTTAAAATAAAATATTTCGTTTTTAATTCTGTAGATATTCAGTCTGCCAAAAGGCAAAGAGCAAAACCTCAAAGCTGAAAGTACAACAGTTTTGCTGCCACCTAGTGGTTGCTACAGTCCTGCGGTGCACTTTTAATATGCAGGCTCCATCCAGCTGCATCCTTGCTAAACTTTTTGGTTTGGAAAATCTTTAAAATGTTTAAATCTGCTGTTAAAACATTATTTAACATGTCTCATGACTTCCAACCTCCCAAACCTTTTGTGGACTGTGACACAGATAGGACCAATGCCAATGAAGAGGCAGCAAAATAAAAGAATTAAAGAATCTCAAATGTTAGAAAAAGCACCATAATTATACTGATAGTCATCAGACAGTGCTGAAGGTGAAATGCTTTAACCTAATTTGTGGCTTGCATAGCTTTGAAAATTACATGAAAACAAATAATCAGCATCAGATTAACACTAAATTTAAATTTCCAAAGCGGCTTCATTCTGAGCAGAAATTAGCGTTGGTAAAATGGGAAGGCATGCTGTTAATGCTTTTTAAAATGTAAACTTTAGCAATCCAAAGTCAGTGCTGTAATCTCCGGTTTGTATGGTCCCAATCTGCACTTCAATATAAAGATTTTTCTGGCAATTTTGTGTTGAAAACTTAACATTTGGAGAAAGTAGGGACGCCATGCAGCACAAGGGAAATTATGTTGAATTAAACTCAGATTGCTGGATTATTTTGCCCTTTAAATGCTAGCCTGATTTGAATTATTTATTACAAGTTATTTTCCATATAATTATTAGGAGGATGACTCTTCGGTGGTAATTAGAGTCTTTGATATGTCAAATATTAGCAGCAAAATTGGTTGAATTTCATTAGTATTTTTTTATGGAGTCTCAGATACTCCCACTAGTGGTCTTCATGGCCAAAAAAGTCCCATTGACTTACATTAAAATGACATATTTTAATCTCAGTCATTACATTTTAAAACCACTTTCTCTTTAATTTGAGCATTTGGAAGAAAGATTTTTTACATTAGATTTCACCAGATTAAAGGTATTCTGGTATTTTGTCAGTTATATCGTGGAGCCGTCTGATCACCCCCTACTATTTATCAAATGGAAAATAGTTCAGTTTTTGTTCAATTTTAAAATGGAATACTTCAAATAGTCATTTAAAGGATTAAAATAAAAAAAATATTTAATATTTGGTAGTTTTGAACTGGTTTGAAGTTGTTTAAATGATTCATAAAAAAAAAAAAAAAGCTGATTTTCTAGCCTTTTTTGTGCATGTATTTTATTTTATTTTTTTACAACAAATGTCACAGGAGGGTACTAAATTTGAGGAGAGCAAAAAGGTGAAATATGTCAACACTGCTTAGAAAATTTTTGTCCCCAACATAGCTCCATACTTCAGTTTCTGCATAATCAGCAGCTGCATGAGCGCTTTGTGCCGGCCAAAAATCTAAGAGATGCTTTTTATCAGATCCTAAATAAATACAATCCAAGAGAAAGATGATTTATCATCTGAATGAGCTCTGAACCCAAGTCAATGCAACAACAGACCAGAATTATATTAACATTAACAAAAACATGAAATCAGTTCTATTTATGTCCACTGTTATTAATGCTGCTTTAAGGTCATAAAAGTGCATGAATCAGAGAAATCTGTAGATAATATCAATGAAAAAAAAAGAAAAAACACCTGCAAGGCTGTGATTTCCTGCCAGGATGTGATGATCTGAACATCCAGAACTACAACCTCCGTGCTTATTAGATATACATAGTTTGCTTCTGATGCGTTAGAGTGTATTTTTTTTCTTCCCGTTTTCTGTGTGATCACTACAGTGCCAATGACAGATGCTACTACAACCAGATTGTGTTGTTTTCCTGGGGGAAACGGCGTTTTATGAGGTGAGGCTATGGTGGAACACCTGACCTGACATCAAAGCCCTTTTATAGAAAGACAGGGGGGTCTGTGTTCAGGCCAGTCATCAGCCAATAAGAGGTGATTAAATTCAGGCTTTCATCTTGAATCTTGTACACGTCACGCTGTGTGCATGTTTTGAAACACAGAACAGTGGAAAAAATCTCCTGTTTTAAACAAGATGTGCCCACATGCTGCTACGCAAACAGCTCAGAGGAAAATCCTTGAAAAATAAACCAGTTCTAGTTATTTATACATCATCTCTCTTCTAAGACGTTTCTCTTTACAGGAGCTGTAATGACTCCATTAACTGGTGTTCATTCTCAGATAGTGAAGCTGTAGTTAAAAAGGAATTAAAGATTAAACTTTGAACTGCAGCTGGACTAAACTGAAGGAGCTCAGAAGTCCTCTGTGGTGGTTGAGGCCTTCTCCAAAGAGTCATACTGAGCTTCATCCAGCTGCTCCTCCTCCAGGTCCTCCTCATCATCAGAAAGGGGTGGTTTAGCTGGAGCTTCCACAGTCGGCTCGCTGGGTAGATCTCTGCAAGGAGAAGAAGGGGTAGAGGATTTAGTTTGTCTTCTTAGGTGAAAAGTAAAAAACATGCATGAGAGGGAAGATGGGCCAAATGGAAAAGAATATGGAACGTTTTTCAAAAACACCACAGCTGAAAATGAAATAAAGCCCCGATGTCATGCAAGAGTTGGGTGAAGTTTAAAGCCGACAGTAGTGGTGGAAATGTCCAAACAAAGCAAATCCACATCCGGCAGCGAAGCAGTGTGAAGCCATGGTGAAAGAGGGGAAGCGGTTACATGAAGACCATGAAGTTCCAGTTTGACTTACGATGCGTTTTGGTCGCTCAAAAGCGGGCGTAATCAGGCCCTGTGCTGAAAGCAGAGACAGTCCTCAGACTCAAACACAAAGCCGAAACCTCATCTTAACTGAAGGAAACACATCACTGCTTCATTACTGGTGCTAACATCAGCTAACTATACAGCATGTTATTAACACACAAGTCATCCGTTTTAAAACAAAAAGAAAAAAAAAAAAAAAACAGGATCATGACTGAGTTTATTCATTAGAAAACACTTTGTTTGGAATATCATGAAATAACATTTTTCCTCTAAATATGACGTCTATCTGAAGCAAGTGTGTGAGGCTAAACTTCAGGGCATAGTCACTGATGACAGACTAACATGAAATGTATATATTAATTATAAAATGACCACATAATAAAATAGATAGTTATCTTATCATTAAAAACAACCCAAGTATTAATATCAGCTACTATTTCCCAGCAGTCTGGTCCAGTGCTTCATCTGAGTCAATGAAACCTCAAATGGTTCAGAATCGAGCGTCATGCAGAGCACCGTGTTGTAATCATGTTATTTAAATAGGAGCATGACTGTGCACAAGTATGTTTAATGGGTATATACTAATATACTAATGAATAAAACTCGTCCTGCTGGATGCAGGAACTACCCATCCAACGTAAACACTTAAGTAGAAAGTTTTGAATCAGTCCTCATTTCTTCGGACTTCCTGAAGGTCTTTATACGTTTCCTTTGGACATTTTCTGTTTTTTTTTTTTGGTTTTTTTTCCATTTCTTTTCAGTCCAGTCCTTGGACCTGAACCTTTTTACAGGAATGTGTTTATCACTGATTTGTGAATAGTTCAAACCTAAAAAGGTTCCTAACTAAGAAGAAATGAGGTTGGGATCAAAGGGTGGCCAGACAAAACTGACAGACTGTTTTCATCAGAAATGATGTGTTTCATGACTAAAACACTTGCAGTGAGACCATGCTGGTGACTCGAGATGTCTGGAAGATGAAAATGAACCTTATGCTACTTCCTTTAAATCTCAAACTCAGTCATGATCTTGTTTCTTTCCACTTGTACTGCAACCCAGTCCAAAAATAAATGAACACACACAAATCAAGGCTCTGCAAATTCACCATGGAAATAATAACAAAACTGATCAGAACTGATTGACATGAAACTAGGAAATTAAAACATAAAAACACAATATGGTGAACCACAAAATAAACAGACAAGACAGACGGAATGATGAAAATGCTTCGATCAGGACAACTCAACACCCAACACCAAAACGTACACAGGTGGGTTGAAAAGGTACCTTTGCTAGCAGCAGGAGGAGCAGGCCAGTGGGTGTACATGGCAGGTCAGGGCGTGGAGGATGCAGTGCAAACACTACTGTGCACAGAACACACACGCTCAACATGCAACAAGGCCGGTGGGGAGCTACGATGGGTCTCAGATCCATGAATGAAAGGGGGGTGGGGGCATCAAATTTGCAAGAAGAGCTGCTGGTTAATGTGACAGAGCGAGAAGACGATCACCTGCTCGACTGTTCGAGAGGGATTCTGCTGTTCTGGGGAGTTCCTTAGAGAGCTTCATCAATGAGCTGTGGTAAATTATTACAGAGGAAAATCATGAAAACTAAATTTAAAAAACTTTTTTCCCTCCTTAATCCTCTGGTGAACATCATGGCCAAAAATGTCCCAGCACAAAAAACTGTTATAATTTATAATAACTTAACTTCAGACCTGCTCAGAACTACCAAGCATTCAATCATTTTTGGGATTTTAACCCTTTAAATGCTTCTTTGATATTTTATTTACTCCCTCGTTTATTAATGAAAAACTGAGTTATCTTCCATATAATAAATATACAAGAGATGATGTTTCCTGCTTATTAGAGTCCAAGACTATCAACAAAACTGATTTGATTTCATTAGATTTTTTAAAATATATTCTCTCACCTTCATGACAAAAATACACACACAGACACACACACTGTTTTAAAATCATCAAATCAACATTTTCTGCTTTTTTTTAAAAAAAAAAAAATAAAGTTGAACATCTGCCGACCTGCTCAAAACATCCAATCTTTAGACTTTTAACCCCTTCAAATGTTCATATATCATGTAATAAATGTCAGGTAGATGTGCACGAACATTTGGTCCCCCGAGTATCTGACACTACCCTAAAAAATGCAAGCTAAACATTTTTGCTCTAATCTTTGACATATATGAGACTAATCACCACTAAAAATCCTGAATATTTATTGTATGGAAAATAATTCAATGTTTTTTGTAACAAATAAGGCAGTAATTCAAATATTCAAAGTGGCATTTAAAGGGTTAAAATTCCCCAAAATGATTTAATCTTGGGTAGTTTTAAGCAGGTCTGAAGTTGTTCAATGGATTTTTATTCTAATAAAACATTTTTTTATGTTTGATTATTTTATATCAGTTTTTTTTTGCGTGGACATTTTGGGCTTCGTAGGTCACATGAAGGTGTAAAATGCGTTGAGAGAAAAAGATACTGGATTTCATAAATTTGACTAATAAGAGTTAAAAGTAAATCACGCCACAAGCTGCAACAGCTGAAATGATCACTATGGGAAAAAAAGTTGAGAAATATGGACAAAAATACCCAGGGAGGGCATGAGGGTTAAAAAAAAACTATCAAATTCTCTCTTAAAATAAAAAAGAAAAAGAAAAAACCCAAACAAGAAAATATCCATTGGAATATATTTATTTCATACTTTTATAGTAGAAAGTCACCATACATTTGAGGTCATCAATCTTAAACTTTTTTGGTGCCCCCAAAGCATGCATATCAACAATTCTCTGTACAGTATATAGATTCTTTTTTCAATTTGCATGAAAAACCTCACAGTCAAAGCAACCGTCAGTAGATGGAGGAGTTATCTGTCTGCAGGTGATTGGTGTGCTGCCTCTGCAGCCATGGCAGTCGTACCTTGGACTATTTTAGTGGAGGAAGAAGAAACACTGGCAGCTTCCAGTCGTTTGTGCTCGACTTTTGTCTCTAAATTCATCACAACAGAGATGAAGAAAGACAAATAAAATAAAAGAAGCAGGTTGGCAAAGCTAAGGGGGAAGACGGGTGTTAAGTCAAACAGAGACAGGGAGGGAGGAGACAGGAGACACGTGAGATGAAGCTTCCACAGTGCAAAAAGATCCGTCCCATCACCAAAGTCTGACTGAAAGCATCCACAACCTTTCCACTTATTTAAAAGAAACGATATTTTAAAACTTTAACACACCTGATGCCATTAAACAGGTCAGAAAAAGACGGTTTTGCAGTGAAGGAAACGTGGCAAGGTGCTTCCGCCTCCTCTCTTTGGTACAAACAGCACTTCGAGCCAAATTTAGGTCAGACTTTATAGAATTTAGAAGTTAGTGAACCGGACATGTGGACAAAGTGGTTGAATAAGACAGGCACTGAGCGGGCCGACATACAGACAAGCAAACCAGCATCTTTATTACGCACAGAGAGAACCAGACAGACATGATGACTTTTCACTCGCTGAGCTTTAAAGAAAAAGCCAGTTGTGTTGCAGAGACGACACATGAAGCCTGAATGAGGTTTTAACTGTAAATAACTCCCCTTCAAGGCTGCTGAGAGGCCGTGTTTCAGACTCCAGCTGCAGCACGATTTACTTTAAGCCTTCAGTTTTCATTAAACTCTTATTTACACCGTTTAACTCGAGCCGATCATCTGCTAAGTTCTTCATGTATTTCACATTTTGACCTGTAAACAAAGGCGTCTGACTCATGTTAGAGTAGGGGAAGATGGAGGGGTTGACTTCAGGGTTGAAGCTGCTAATCTTCTGGTCAAGACATGAGCAAAAGTTGAGACCACTAATAATTTTAAAGCTTTGATACTTAATATAAAGGCCAATAAGGCCTGTGGTGTGAAACGATGTGAGATTTAAAATGTGCTGGAGGTCCTTAAACATGGCGTGCTATGATAGAAAAATCACATTCTTTAGTTTTGTTAATGCAGAAAGGGTGTGGGGATTTGAACCTGCAGCATCAGAGCTGCTCCTCTAATGAAGACGGTGAGAATTAAAAAGAGTCACCGTCTTTATGGTGAGGTAGAAAAATAGAACGAGTGGTTTGGGATGATATAAACAAGGACGTACAACATAAAATAATGTGGTAACCAGGTGTGCGGTGGGCAGGGCCACTGGCTGCGTGGCCTGTTCCACTTTCGCCACCCTTGTGTGCACGTGAAAGGCCACGTTGAACGACAAACACAGCCATCGTACCGTAACCATAAAGCTAAAAAAATATATCAAACTGATATAACTTTATTTGACCCATCAGTGCAAACACAACAGATATTTATTTACATTATTATTAAGCAGAAAAGGCCTTTTTTTCCTGATTGAGCTGATTGGAAACAAAACTCGACTCAGAGCCTTGAATGCGTCTCAGGGATGGGGTCGACCTCATTCAGCCTCAGCGAGAAAAACTCACACCACCACAGAAACCCGAACACCGGCGTCCTTCATGTCGGAAGGCCGGCACAGAAAACATTACAGCAGGTTTGTTCTTTTTCCATCTTTTACACAAACTCAAATTATTACTTCATAAGGTGAGTTTTTTTTATAGTCCGATCACTGTATGACAAGCACTTCTGTTTAGCACATTATGTACAGTAAACACTCGATTTCTGTGTTTAACAGGTTGAAACATTTACATGAGCTCTGCTGAGGATACATGGCCTGTCGTCTCCGAAACCCCCCAGCATGAAAACTATTAAATACTGAAAGATCCAGTAATATATCAACTGTAATGTTTTTACATTATGAGAAATCCACTTTGGGATCAACAACTTTACTTTTACACCCTGATTTACATTTCCTTCCTCCTCGTTCCAATGAGAGCACTCACATTTGTGGAAATCGGGTGGGGAAATATAATTCCCAGAGATAAATCTGTACATATAAAAGAAAATGTACATGCATGAAAGACAAGCAAAAGATGCATTTTCCTCAGAGAAAATGTCCACCATGTTGGTTGGGAATATGGGATCGCACAGCATCTGTTCTGGTTTGGCGAGGATGAGCACTGAAGCTTCACCATCGGGCCGGTTAGACAGCGTAGGGCAGGAGTGGAGGAGGAAGAGGGGAAATAAGAGGAGGAGGGAAAAAGTCTTTATTGCCGTGAGAAGGGGAGGCAGGAGAAAGAGGGGTAAAGTGAGGGAAGGGGTGTTGGGGTGGGCAGCGAGGTGCCTGTCCTATCACATCGTCTGGCTGAGTCTGTGCTTGTTTGTCTGTCTGTCCTCACACTGTCGAAATCAATTTGCCCTCTGCGGAGCTGTGGACAAAGAGAGGGAGAGGGCTTCCAGGTGGGCTGGCTCAGGAGAAACAGCAGAAAACAACCAGGACACACATCTGCCCTCCAATAGTAAACACCCCCCCAGTCTAAACTCCACTTCATCCAACCCTGAACTGCATAAGAAGTGTTAAAGAAGGATATTTAGAGATTGGGTGCATGCAGAGAGATGATAGGAAGCACCGTAGGGTGAAAGCTTGATTGTTTTGATGAATGAACCAAAGAAAACTTAAAATAACTTAAAAAAACTTAAGTAAAAACTTAATTAAATGTAAACAGTACATTTGTTCAAAGAGAAACTGCAGCATACAACAGTCCTCATGGGTCATAACGGAGCACCCAAACACAAAGCCAGCACACGGCATAACGCCCACCAATATGCCCATTTTCATGAAGGTGTAACTTATAGAAGTCATATCTGATAAATAACACCTTACAGAGAATTCTCCTGCTCATTTACCAACCAAAACTTTTTAAAAAATTA
>JBAFTA010000024.1:2594506-2614930 GCA_036919975.1 Melanotaenia parkinsoni | reverse complement strand
ACCCTCTATTATGTTTTTTTTTCAAAGCATTATTAAACTTTTAAAAACCTGTCCTAAATACAAAACTTCCACTGCAAGCCAGTCAGAGTCCAGACATGTCCTCTTTTTAAGTGACAGAAATGAAAAAGAGCAGCGTCACATCCCTTAAACATTAAGGTAAAAACTTAAGGGAAAGAAATGAATAAAATGCAGGTTTACATAGATTTTGGATCTGATTTTAAAAGTGAGTACAACCCCACTATGCATCATACAATGCATGGCTAACAAGATCCTTTTCGCTTTGTCTGTTTCTTTTCATTTGTGTGCTGCAGCACTGAGTTCCACCTCTGCCCAAAATTGGATGCTGGAGCCCTTATATGGTGAGAGAGGGGTACCGGAACTGCAGGAGCTTCCTATTTTTTTTTCTCAAAACTAAGCCCATATATAGTATACGGAAGACCGACAATGTCATTTCAGTCACAACGACATCACCGACAAACCATTTTTGGGCTTAGGATCGAGCGTCGTATCTCGTCTCTCCTCCTCCTTCAGAGCAGCTCCAGTCAAGGCGTTTCATTGAATCTATTTTTAGAAACGTGTGCAGTCGGCGTGTTCTCCCAGGGCTGCCTGAGCTCCCACATCAATGTGGGGGCGTTTGCAGACAGTGAGAGCAGTAGTGAAAGTGGAGCGAATGAGTGGGATGAGACTCCGCTCTGCAGCGATGGCGTATCTCATCTCTACGCAGAGTGTCAAGCAGCAGAGCAGCTGGTCAAACTCTGACAGCTTTATGTAAATTAAGAATAACGGACTGAAACAGTGAGGCATCATTTCCTCTTCCTGTGGCAGCTTCTCATGGATGCCTGGCATCAGCTGTGCAAAGTGATGACCAACGTAGCTCTCTATTAATGTGTGTTCCCATGCAGTGATGCAGGTCTTTATTTTGGGCCATAAAATAAATAATCATAATGATTTTTTCCCCCTAATTACTCAGTTTGATTACTACCTGCTTTGGCAGTTTTGTTTTTTTAAGCCACATCTCTACAGTTCTTCACTGAATGAGCACAAAGACTTGTAGATCAACTGATGCGCATCGAATTCTTCCATGCAATTATTACATTAACAACAGCTAGCGACTCCAGTTTAAGCATGTTGGATCCATAAATTGGTCTTTTTGTTTGTGTTAGCATGCTCGTCTGCAAATTATCCCATCCACTGACAACTGGTACTAAAACTTAGGTGAGTCTGAATTTGTCCCGAACTGTCAGTTATCCAGAAATTTGCCCCCAAAAAAAAAACTTTCCCGTGGATTGTGTTGTTCAAATAAAAACTAAAATATTCAAGTGAAATGGCAATAAGAAGATTGAAATGCAGATGTTAAAAAGTTAAAGCTCCTGATTTAAAATTGTGTCATTCAATAATATATTGCTCCAGATTGGCAAATATAAAGTGGATTAGAATGATATTCTACAAAAAATAAATATATTAAAAGTACTTAAACATCAGCCAGTGGCATTGACAGATCAGTTATAATGAAAAGCTGCAAGAGGTTGACGTCCCTGTTTACCTCTAACTAGACTGTTATGGAGCTCATACTGTAGAAAAATCCAGCACTTTAACTAGAGCTGCATGATAGTAAAGAAAACAAGGGATATGCAATAAAATTGTATAATGCTGTAATGGTCTCATGGCTGCAGATGCTCCTGCTAATTAACTGTAAAACTTGAAAAAAAAATAACTGGAAACAGCCGCATTAATTCACCTATCCTTGTCCTTTTCAAAGCTAAGATTTAATAGGATATTGATACCGAGATAACATTAATTCTGATATTTTGTGCAGCCCTATATTTAACACTGGACCTTATCATCTTTAGATCCTTTTTCGGAATAAATCCAACTTATTTTTTATTGCAGCATTGCTGGTGGCCTAATTTATCAACACTGATGCTTTCCACTTTCTCCATCAAGCTCAGTTTCTCAAACCTAACCCCTTCGTTCCTTTTTTCTCTGAGTCACGCGCAACTCAGTGTTCTCTGCTCATGTGCTAATGCCATTAGGTGCTGCTCATTGTAATGCTCTTATTAATTTCATTGTTTTCAGATTGAGGTGGCAGAGCCTCTCTGCCAGAATTCAGTTCAAGCAGATTAAAGTCCAGCCCAGTTATTTCAGCGCAGCATGCACAGACATTTCCTCCATAAAACCCAATTAAAATGAACAATTACAAGATGGACGATTTTACAAATCTGCCTTCAGTTCTCATCAATTATAAATTGTGAGGTAAAGCCCTGGAGGGGTGATTATCCCTGACAAACACACAAACACACACTGCAGCCACAGATCTGGTCACAACTGCCAACACCCATATTGGCCAAAAAAGAAATAGTTAATTAGTTTAAACTCACATTTCTTTGCACACAGATGCACAATCCTTGTTATCTGCCAATTAAAAAGGCCAGTAGGCTTTAAAATGTTTTTTACGTATCTTGGAACAATGAGCTCAGTATTTCCTCCGGCTTCTACTGGAGTAAATCCTGATATTTAGAAAACTCCAAACAGTCTTTCATTGTGAAGGAAAAGGGTTAAGCGGGACTTAAGTTTATAAAAGATCGCATTATTGACCCAATGAGAAAAAAATAGAAATAATTAGCCCAACCCACCTACTAATGTCTTATAACAGTACCCATGGGACCTGAGCTGAAACCTGAATCCTGCTGAAAACCAGATTTTCATTCATTTCATTTTCTTAGGTCATTTGCCAAGGATGCAGTCATAATGCAATATTCTAAAACCGCCACAAAGCTGCAAGTATTGTTGAGGTGACACCCCAACTTCAGCCTGCACATGCAGTCCACAGCTGCGATGAGCACCACGAGGACAGCATCAATCCATTCTGCTCAGCCTTGGCTGTCATTTAACTGGAGGCGGAGGGAGGATCTGCTGAGTCACGGGTAGGCTGCCAGAAAAAGAAAACAAAAAGGACACAGGCAACCCCCAATATGGAAACAGACAAAGAGAATGGAGATGCACAGGCATGCAGAACAAAAACAAAGAAACGTGACAGCAAAGCAGCCAAGCTGATGGAAATGGGGATGTACAAATGGATGATGAGGAGTTTGCACCAAAGCAATGTGCATTTTAGATTTGTCATTGTGCTGCATAAAAACCTAAAAAAAAAAAATAAAAAAAAAAAGGCAAAAACGCTGTGTAAGCATTGAGCATTTATCCGGGAAATTAAACAGAAAGAAATACAGAAACACAAATTTGAAGGATGTTTTGGAGAAATTGTTACCCAAAGGCCAACAATCTCTACAACACTTGTATTTGGTTTTTCTTCACTCGGCTCTAAACAAAAATCTGAAAGTGATGAAAAAAAATCATTGCACAGAGGAAAAGAAACCAGCTCATCAATATTCACAATTCAAGTGAATACACAAGAACTGAGAGGGAAAAAATAAATAAATAATGGAAGTATCTGGAGAATGGCAAGGAAGCACCAGTTAAGGTCTTCGACCATGAATAATGAATGCAGCCTTTACATCTTCTCACTTGCCTCAAATATCCCCGTTTTACCCTCCTCTCAGCATCCCTCCACTCCCCTGCCATTTCAGTCCACGCCTGCTATGTTCCGTTACACCGGGGCTGAAAGGACGACGACGGTTGCAGTGATCCGGGACAACTGCAGACTCGTCACGTGACCATGTCTATGACTAAAACACAGGCCGGCTTTGTTTAACCCACCTGAACGTCCATTAGTCCTTTCCCCACCTCTGGTCAATGCAGAGCAGAACCAGAACTGATCCAACCAAAACCAAACAAACCAAACACGCTGAGTGAGAGCAGAGCGAGCTGACAGGTTTATGTCTAATACCTGCTGAGGGTTCATTATGAATGGAGAGCTAATCTACCTGTGACTTTCTAAAGTAGGACTACAAAGCCTTATTATTTATTTCTACAAGTTGGAAACAGAAGATTAAATCTTATTAAATCATGATGTTTCACTAAATGAACTGGAGGCTGTTGGTAAGCTTATTCAAAAGACTGGAAACTTTTAAATTCTATACTCCGTTCTGAGAAATACTTGTACGTGTATGTCCAGTTCAAGGTTGGTCATCAGCTGCTTCTGCTCACCACGAAACATCCCCCCTCCATCCCACCAGGGGTATAACTGCCACTACGAGGACTCACCAAGATCCTTAGAGCCTTGGCTTTCGCTGGCCATCTCGCCCATCCGCACCAGAGCGTCGAAGTAGCCCTTTGCAGCAAATGTGACACCTGGAAACATGGAAGCATTGGGCATCAGATCAATGGTGCAGAGTTGAAACTGTCTTCTTCAGCTCTGCAACCATCCCCTGCAACCCTCCCCTCCCCTAGAGAGGTAAGGTTGGCCATGGGAAACAGAGGGACAGGCGATGATGGGGACCAAGCAGGAAAAGAAAAAGCTGGAGGCAACTGCTGGAAGCAGAAAGCTGCAGACTTATCAAGAAAAGCTGCTTTCTAAACAAACTAATGCATGTGTCCTCTTCATGGCTTGGTTAATCTAAAAAGATAATGTAACTGCTGACAGTTTTTAAAGTCAGTCTCAAGAGACTGGGTCTCTATTGCCGTCATTGGGCTGAGACAAAGACTGATGTACAAAAGAATCAATATATTCAACTTAAGGCATCGAGAAGCTGTTAGTAAGCAGAAATTCAGAGCAGAGATAGCTAGTGTTACGATTATTCAACAGGCAAAGACACAAAAGCAGGAAATGCAAAGCTATTCTTTACCTAAAACTAAATTCTTTTAAACAAAAAGTCCACAAATCAATGCGTTACCTTACAGTTGGGCATCTAACGTTACATTCCCAGGTTTTATGGAGCCATATTTGATGTTGAAGGGAAACAACTGGCTACAACTGGAAACACTATAGATCTAGTCTTGAACTCACTTAAAGCCTTATTAAAAGTCAAACATATAACTTATTCAGTTGTAAATGGAAAGATTAGCTCGAGACTTAAATGATGCTGAAAGTTTACGCATCGTGACATGTATGCAGGCTGGCCTGCTGGGCGGTTAATCGATGAAATCGATAAATCGAATTTTCCATTTCTGGAGATTTATTTTTATGAAAATCTGGATTTTTTTTTCCATAGTTAGTTAGCAGCAGACTTCGCCCTCCCTCCACACCAGAACGGTGTTTGACAGATTTTCAGTGAAGTGACCCTTCACTCACGCCTGGGATTTAGCTGTGGGTATAACTGCAGTGAGAAATGCTGCTCTCTACGAGATGCAGAAGTCAACTTAAACCCCCAAACTCTCATTAAGAGACAACCTTCATCAGGGGAATTATTTCTGCAGTGGATCCTGTATGATAAGATCCAGATGGAAAGAGATGCATTGTGTCGCATATTTCTATGTAAACTATGAAGTCGTTTATATGGTGGAAAAGCTATGACATTATATGCTTTATTTTTGCTGGCATTCATCTATATAAACAAATAAATATTTTTAATAAGTTTATTTATGTTTTGTAAAAGAAAAAAAAATCGAATTTGGTTAAAAAAAAAAAAAAAGAAAAAAAAAAAAGGAGATTTTATTTTTAAGTCATACTGCCCAGCCCTACTTAAGATACTGTGATAGTTTATTGCTGGTGGTCTTAAACCAAAGGTTTACAGACTAACGGCTCAGATCATGGTGACCGTTTTACATACACTGCCAGTCTAAATATAAAGTCACTAATATTTTGTTGGATTGCCTTTAGCTTTGATTACAGCAGCATTCTCTGTGGTATTGTTTCAATACGTTTCTGTAATGTTACAAGATTTATTTCCATCCAGTGTTGCATTAATTTTTCTCCAAGATCTTGTGTCATGTGTGGTTTTTACTCATTTTTGCAGTTACAGCTCGGTCCATCTCCACATGAAAATCACAATTCTCTAGTTCCATAATCCAGCTAACTGTGTGAAATTTGTTTAATCATTTTTAGTCTTGTTTAATTTACTTGTACTTTATATTTGGGTTTAAAATATGAAGGGATGTAGTTTAATACTAGTTCTGATTAGACTGCTAAAAATGTTTCATATGTTCTCCATGATGATGTATGATGATGATATCTCCATACGAGATATCATCCCTTCCTAAAATATCCACACCAATGACGCGACATTACAGTTCACATACATCAGGCAATATTCTGTGGGGACTGTCGTCACGGCAGCTGGGGACACAAGCTGAGGCAGAACAGTGACTCAGGCTTTAAAAACAGGGACAAGCTGGCCTCAGGCAGAAATGGCAAATTGAAGCGGGTCAGGGGTGACCCAAACACGAGCTGACAGCCTTGACAACAGCGGACACATGTCCAGTCTGGAGATACATATGGATGAGGGCTGGGTTTATTACAGAGCTGTCAGGCTGATGAGTGTTTGCGCTTCGAGCTGCCACAGAAGTCGCGTTGAATCCCACAGAGGAGGGAGATAAAGCAGTCATATGGACAAACAATAGAAATCTATTCTGAGCATCGTCCACAGTGACAAGCCCACTGCTATGCAAGTTATTGTTCTGAAAATGAGCACTGCAAACCCACCAACAATTTCACAATGAAACCACTGAGACAACTTCTCTTCTTTGAAAATAAATCAGTAAATCTTAACACACGAGTGCAACCCTCTTTGGTAAGCTATGACTGAGCAAAGCCCAAGACTTGTCTCCAGCTCGGGTTAGGCCTGGGTGGGATATGAGGGTGTAGGGGTGAAGGTGAGCGGGACTAATCTCAGCGATGTCTGGAGATATCTCAGCTGGGAGGAGAGCAGGCCCAGGAGAGACAGGATTAGCTTGAGGAGATGCTTTACTTGTCTGTCAGCTGGAAAATGACAGAGGAAGACAAAAGCAGGTGAAAGGAGGAAAAGAAAAACTGTGGCAGAGAGGCTGCCTGTAAAGAGGATTAGAAGTGTGACAAGAAGCCAACACAGAGCAGAAAGTGTCAGCAGAAGTAAAACAAACATGATGGAAGTCTAAATTAGCTAAGATGGAGGATATTTTACCCACCGTGCTTATTCCCATGCTAGTGGCTGAAATTCCTCCAATTCCTACCAGATCCATGTGCACACAAATGTGAATAATCAAACTAAATATCCAGTTCTTGATGTCACTCCGCAGGCTTCACATACTGCCATCGTGTCAAGGCAATGCGGACGAAATCAACTCTGACAGAAGCCGGTAGAGTCGGTTACAAGGCAAAGTAGTTTCAAGGTAAACTAATAAACCAGGAAAAGGGGACATCCACCACATGGTAGAAATTATAGGAGGGTCTGTTTTAAGGCAGGACCTGGCCTGGAATTTTGGGTGTCTAAACATAACCAGAGACTAAACAGAAAAGTTTTGGTTTTTGTTTTTTTTATTAAAATGTAGAATCTATTGGATCAGAAAGATAAATTCTGGTCTTCTGTCACATCTACTACTCTGTCATGAATCCCAACAGATTCTTCAACTTAAAAAAAACAAAAAAAACAGATTATATTTATGTAGATTCTTGTCTTATTCAGCTGTTGTCTGAGTTAAAATAAAATATTTTTCCTAAACCTAACTAAGTAACTTCGATTCTTCAAAATATTTATAAATTGTGAAAAATGAGAGAAAAGGTTAAATAAATCTAGCAATCATGAGTCTTGAGACAGTCTCGCACCAACTCTTTACACCCTTTACGAGGACCTCGTCATTTATTAGAAGCTATTCCTCCTGAACGCTGCTTATTCTAACAGATATATGTAAATCACACGTTTGATCACGATACATCATATTGATTCAATGGATAAATTTAGATGTTTTCTAATAATCGCAAAATTCTGTCACAATATGATTTTGATAAGCCAGCAATGAGATCACACACACAGGCAGTGTGTAATGCACTGGTGATGACAAGTTAGACAGAAAACAGTTAAATATGTCATTTTGGAAAAGTGAAACAAAGAATTAAAAATAAATATGATATACATATGAAAACAGCTGATTACAGAGGTCTTACACACAAGCAGCATCCTCCAGCCTGGGGGTCTGCACAAGCAGCCCACACTGAACGCTTTTAAACAACCAGGGATGCCAGGCTGCCACCAGTTCCACTTAAAGAACCAGCAGCTGAACCGGCACTTCTTCCCACGGACAATAAGATGCTCGCCAGGCGTCCAGCCCTGCATCGCCCTACTCAACACTCTCCCTCTGTGTCGCTGCCTGGCATTGATGAAGTGTAATCCCCCCACTCAGGGAGTCGCGGGCCTATTTTTAGCCTTATCTATCGGTGGAGTGAGGCCTCCTTTATTGTTCCTGTAGACCTCCGAGTCTTCCCTGTATTTCTCCCTCCAAGCACACAAAGGACAGCCCTGCTCGAAGCCATCCACTCGGCACACGGTGCACAGCGCCACTGTCACCTCACTTTCTCAAAAATCAATCAATAAATGAGCTCAACGGACATTTATGTAGCATGAAATCTAATCAATGTCAACCGTGCCACTCTGATCAAATTACACGAAACACGGATAAGCTGCAGGATATCCAATGATCTCAACTAGTTGAGTTCAATTCCTCATTTTTTTCTTCCTTCTCCTCTTTTTCCATTGTAGCCAGTCTTGTCCTGGATACCGACTCGGCCTGTTCTCTTTTCCTTGGCCCCATGGGGGGAGTGATGGGCGGGGTACTGTTATTCTTGTAACAACCCCCTTTTTCCACTTCCCACTGGCTTATGCTCCACTTAGCGCCCCCCCCAATCCAAGACATGTCCATTGCTTTGTCTTTAACCTTGAGCCTTTGCTGCATGCACTGCACACCTCGGTCGCTCCATCTTTCCCTCTCATCCTCACAAGGGACCACGCAAACACATGTGCAAGCAGCTAGAAGCAATGACAGAGGATGCACAGCAGGCAGACATTAAAGATCAATGAACTCGAGCTGGAGGGAAAGGGAGGAAGATGTGACATCACAGAGGACCAATCAGAAAACATCTACCCCAAACATCAGAAAACAGTCATTAAACAAGTTTATAGTCAGGGGCTGTCTCTGCAGCACGTCCCCACTGTCACTTCTGGATCCCTAAACCTCAACAACACATTGTTATCCTGAACATCTGTGTCATCACACCTCATCCCTGCTGGTGATTAATCAAGACCAGAGGCAAGTGTCGGATCAGTTGGCCCTCTGCCTGGAAGACTGAGGAACAGAAAAGAGAGAGACGGTCAGATTACTCACTGTTGAGCGCCTTCTCGTAGCTCTTCGCCATGGCTATGAAGTTCCGTAAGCACGGGTTGAACTGCTCCATGATGGACTGGAGAGAAGAGGGAGAAAAACAGCAGGATTGTTAGTCACCGAGACTAAACACTGACATGAGCTACAGTGACGGAGCGCCACTCGTTACTAGGGCATGAACACACAGACACACACGACCCAGTCAGCTGAGCCAACCAGGAGGAAGAGGAGAGCGGCGAGGATCCATTTCAAGGAGCTCTTTTCCTCACAATGAGGATTGGAGGAATGAGATGAAATGAGTGGCTGGGGATTATGTGCGTGTCAGGGTGGTGGGGTAATGTTTCCTCACACCTCCCCTTCTGCATCTATTTAAAACAAAAACCTATTTTGGCTGCTGACTCCTTCAGCTCAGCAGCAGATTTGGACCATCCATCTCCCTCACTGATCTGTTGCATAACTGCTAATGACCACTTCTAAAAAAGTCTGGATTTACCTCAAAATGACCAAAATCTCATTTTTGATGCTGGTGATTAAAGTTCTGATGTGTCAGGTTCAGGAGGGGACCCGGACACCCCTTTCCCTAGCTCCTACTGGGGATCCCAAGGTGTTTCCAGACCAGAAGGGAGGCATAATTCCTCCAGTGGGTCTTGGGTCTGTCCTAGTTCTCCTCTGTGAAACACCAAACCAACGCGGTGGAAGGGTTTGAATACCCCCATGATTCTGAGGGCTTTGTTGTCAGGGGCATTTGCCCCATTAAAGGGTAAATAATCTAAGGGGACGGGTCAGATTAAAAACTATTCAAAGCCCTCGATAGACAGGTACCTCGCCTGGAAACCAGGACAACTTCCTTGAGCCGGGACTGGGAAGGGAGTTTGCCATGTAGCACCTGGTTGTTGAGCGTTGGCATGTGAGGCTGAGAAGGTCACAGGCTGCCACTTCCAAGCGGGCTCACCACCTGCAGGGAGGATTCTGAGGCTGTGTGGCAAGCGAAGGCAGGGGCCAGACTGGGTTACCATTCAAAAGACAACAAAAGAAGAAAGTGGACAGAAGTTGACCTTTTTATTCCCTACAGATCATTTTTCATATGCATGTCATCTGTTGATTGCTTGCTAGTAGATGGTTTGACTGCTCGATGTCAGTTAAATAAAAAAGTAATCTAATCCAAGCAGAAAGGAGAATGAGTTAAACATCAAGAACCACAACAGTCAGAAATAAGAGGCATCTTTGCTTCTTGTACGATACAGTTAGAGAAAGCACAGCCAGGGCTGAATCACTAGAGGACACAGACAAGAAGCTGTGACAGGAGGGTTAAAAATGAGCAACAGTGTGGACTTCGTCAACAAACACACATTTACAGGGATATATGAATCTGAATCTCTCCTCCGTGACAGATGGCTCAGCATCCGTCGGCACACAGTGGGTGGAGAGAATCCACTCTGAAAAGCAACAACAAGCAGAGGCCTGAGGGCTTGTTGAGAAGAAAAAGTCAAGAAGAAGCATGTGATGAGTTTTACTGTCTGTCTCTGCAGTAACTCTGCCACCCCCTTATTCCAAGATGCCCTTTCACTTTCGCTGCATCTCCAGCCAAACCTGGCAATTTAAAAACAAGAAAATCTCTCTGTGACATGCTCTGCCGACTCGTCAAACTGTTAGACAAGAACCGAAGGGAAGGTAAAAGCAGTGCGGGATGAGCAGCTGAGAGGATTCAAGAAATATCCAGCAAGCAGCCTTTAAATGAAAGATTTTATTACTATAATATGCATTTCAAATGCAAAGACCTGATCTGCCAGATGATGGAAAATGCAAACATCTGGGAATTTTTGGATCATTTTACAGCTGAAACACAAAACTTTATTTGGATCCTCTTCTAATGTCCACCAGCTGATGCTCAGCAGTCACCTTTATTCAGCTACTTCACCAGAAACTAAAACATTTGAATGAAAAATGAAAAGTAAAAACTTCACTGCGACTTCCCAAAAAACACAAAGCAGAAAGAAGTATGCAAAGACGAATGGTGCAAGAAAAAAAATGAATAAATGAAGCTGACTCATAGTAAGTGAAGAGAAATGAATGATGCCTGTTGGAGAAGAAGAAAAATTTTACAGGAAATGTTTCCACCGTTGCTGCATCGCCACAATGTGAAAATCAGCACGTGTACACACAAACATGATGAATACAAAGAGACCAGATACGTGTCCCCATGCATTTCTGGGGACAAACATACCTATTTATACCCCAGTTCCCCCTCAGCTCTTTCATGTTCCCATCTCTGTTACATAAGGCGTCGCTGCACACCAAAGCGAGTCCGCTGAAGCGCCTCAGCAGCAGTAATCGTGATGCATCACTGCTTGGCATGACAAAAAGGGACAGTCAAAAGAAGAAAGATGGGATATTGAGAGCAGCCCAGTTCTCCTAATAGTGAGGGCAACGTTGAAAATGTCTTTGCACGACTGTAAAATGATTTAAGAGACAGACAGGTCCAGCTTTAAGTGCTGCATTCTTGTTCCTCCAAAAGGTAGAGATATGTTCCTTTAGGACACCAGCTGGGGAGGTACTTTGTTAGAAAAGAAGGAAATGTGGCAAATTGGTCTATACCACAATTTCTAACTGAAGTTGTTACACTTAAGTGGCATCAAGGAGTCTTCCTCATTTTGTCACTGAAACTGAAACTCAGAGTCTTTTATTTATTTATTTTATTTTTTTGGGAGGATCTCCACCACGTGATGCAGAAACGTACACATGCAGCCGGACAGGCTGCTACACGACAGCACAACAGCTCTGCATTCTCCAGGATCATCTTTACATTTCATTAGTTTTAAATCTTCTAAACCCAAATGTGAGCTTTTAAACATCCAAACCTAACCGTGTGTTAAACAAACCTTTCCAAAGTGGACTAAATGGTCTCTTGTCTGAGCACAGCATACCCAAACCCTCCACCTTTCTACATGAGTGAATCATTTGCATGCAAGAGTGTTGCCATGGAGAAAGATGCTGCAGGTGAATGACATCTTGCATGTGGCAACTACATTTCATGTTTCCCAACGACAACACACAAAGCTCAACTGAAAAGTTCTCCACAGGCTTGTTAAAGACCCACTGACTTGAGTTAGCTCACAAGGATTGGAGTTTGTACAGTACTAGTATGCTGCCGTGAGATATAGATGGGAAACCAAATGTCATGTCATTATATCATAGGATAGATCAACTTCTTGAGAAATGCACCTGTTGTTTCTTGCAGTGTTGGAGAGAATCACCATTTCATGTCCAGGAGATTAGTGTTGCAAACAGCTGACCTGGCTCCAAGTTAAACAAAGCCCACAAAACATTTCATTTGTTTGGGAAAAATAAACTTAAATGTAAAAAAAAGTTAAAAATTTTCTGTTTTCTGCAAAAGTAAATCAAAAGGAGGTTAAGCCTTTCACATCTAACACATTTCAGATTTAATGCAGGAGTTTGGTTGTTGTTTCCTGCTCACAGTAAAACTCAATGCTTTGCCCTAAGAAACTGATGTTAAATCCATTCATGAGTTTCCCCATCACCACCATGATCTCAGACTGTTCAGGGCTGAATTTAATCAGATCATTTCTGAGGCTGCCGCTTGTTTAATCCACACTCGATCAGCAGCTGCTCCTCTGGCGACAGGGACGGAGGCTGATTAGCATTCCGCTGAATGAAAGCCCACATCTGAGTGGGAAAGAGAGGGATTACAGAGCAAACAGTGCATTGCCACACTTTACCCGTTTGCTTCAGTCGTGTTTAAATTGACTCACTAATCACCAGAACCAATTAAAAAACTCTAAAACTGCAGAACAACTCACAGGCCGCCTCATCACGTTGCAGGGCTCCATCTCTGAAGTTCAACACCAACATCACAGATAACACGTCTATCTTCTGTTCCATGCAGATGTAAAGATGCAGATTTCTGGTCTCCGATGATGCATTGCTCTGAGAAATCTGTTCTGCACCTTCAGCATCACTGAAACAGTGTAGAAACATCGGCTTGGAACTGATCCCTCAATACTTTAAAATAAAGCCAAGATAGTGATGCTACGCAAATAATTAGCCGACTCAAGAAAAATGAGTTAAAAGACTGCTTTAAAAATGTGGGCAAAGCGGGAACAAGATTTATTGTCAGTAAGATGTAGACAACCCAGAAAATTCACGAGTCATCATCAGCCGACCTGTCACGCCTCATATTTACTGAATTTAATACATCCATGAATCATTAGGCCAGTTCATCTTATTTTCCAGGTGCTGAAATCTCACCCACTCACCCCACTTCACATGATCACACATTAAACTTTTATCTTCACACGGATAAGAAACTCACTTATCACACCAGCGTTCGGAGCTGATGTTCCTTCTGGAAACATCCAACAAAAAGTCTGTTTGGATGAGTAAAAGAAAGAAAACACATTTGGCGACACGTTTTTAAAAAATAAATCCTGTGGGTTTTTGTTTTGGCAGGCAGGACTGGCTGCTACATGACGTCCATTTCTGTGGGAAAATGAAGGTTTGAAAATGTGACAGCCTCAACATTCGTCCTCCCATAACAGCAAATATGAGTGTATCAAAGCTGAAAACTCAGCCCAAAATTCAAGTCTGAGTTAAGCTTTGAAAATCAGCAGCTGATATCAGGAAAACCTGCTAAAAAGTACATTTACCGTACAGTCATGCACCCCAGTTATTTTTATTTTATTATATTTTTACCCACTGAGCTCAGTTCAAACCAACATTACCCATCACCTTACACTTCCCACAAGTCTACATTAAAACTTCAGACTTTAAGATGAATATTTTTATAATCTCAGGGCTGTAAACTGCAGAGCTGCCAATGGATGTAAACACATCCAGTAAAGTTTGGAAGCAAGAATCTGAAGAGAGAGTTTGAACTCTGGTGGTTGAGCAAGCAGAGATAAATGAGCAACAACAGCAGCAGCAGCAGAGATTCATAGCACAACATTAACGTATAGCATTAAAAACAGAGGAAAAAAGGTTATTTTTTCATATCTGTATTAGTTATCGTCTAAATTTGTTGTAAAATATCAGCAAAAAAATCCAATATCATGCATCTCTACTGTACCCCCCATTTTAAATAGAAATCGCGATTTAAAAACGCTGCAATTAGCAAATGGCAAAGACCGCGGTTTATTAACGCGCTGCGGCGCCTCGTCCAGGTTTCATGGTTTCCACTCGCTTCAGACGCTTTTCCTCCGTCTGGCCGTGGTTCTACTCTGAGCCTCAAATACGTTTACATTGTGTCGCCTTTTATTCTACACGCTCCCTTATCATCCACTCACGCAACCGGTGAGAGGGAGGAAGAGGAGGCAGCCGCCATGCAGAGGACAGAGGACCTGGCCGTTTGTGCAGAACTCCAGAGAAAGTGTGCATTACTCTCCCTCATATTATCAGATGTCATGGACTTCACACCCGCGGATGCGTTTCTGGTGAGAGGGTTCAACAGCTTAATAACAAGAGGAAGACGAGGTAGGCTACATGTTTAAATTAAACATTATGGACAGCTACACTCAGCTGTGAAGTCACGTCTTCAAACCTCATCACCAACTAATTTCCCATAAATGTCAAACGCTGAGACAAAAAAAGATGGAGGACAGAAAACCGTCCACCTTCTGAAATGTCCCGATGAAGTGAATAAAAACGGTTTTAAATGTTCAGATCTCAGATAACGTGTTGACAGTTGTGTCTGTGGCATCAGGGTGAAACTCTACTCCAGAAATAATGGAGAGAGAAATGACGTGCTGTGGTGTAAATAAGGTCAATAACATCAAAGCGTTTAGTTTTTACTACAAGGACGAAGCAGAAACCTGTTCTACAGGAAACTTCAGTGTTGTGGTTACAGGTTCATCGTAGCTGGTAAACGAAGCCAATCAGATCTCAACTTTATGTCCTTGTTAAAATATAATGGATGTCATGTCATAATCCTGGTCACATAATATTACCGTATAATATTGGTCACAAAAGGAAAAAAAAAAAAAAAAAAAACGCATTTAGAGGTTTTTTCCTCCCACATAGTTCAGGCCAATCCTGAATGTCCTGGATCTGTAAAGACAATTAGGACCAGAAGGGTTTGCAGAGAAACACAAATTACTAACAAGTTGCATTTCTGTTTCTGTTGCCTCCAGGCTGTTCCGTTTTGTTTTAAATGGTTAAAAATGAAGTTAAGATAAATAAAAGATGTTTTACGGTGGTTATGATGTGAAGCAACTGATTTGTGCAGCTGAAGCATATTCCCTCTTCTCACAGCAGCTGCTTGCTTAAACCACACAATAATTGAGATTAAAGTACCAAAATCTGAGGTCATCTTTTACATTTTGGGGGAAAACCTGGTTTCTTTGGTTTAAATGTGAGTTTTATGACCCGTGAAGGTCCTTTGACGTCCTGCATGTGGGTGGTGATAATCAGTTTACTCTCAGAGGATCAACATATTTTTGTTTCCCCTCTAACGTGTTTATTTCCTGTTGATGCAGCTGAAATCCACAAGCATTTCTCAAAGTGCTGCTGTGACCAGAGCAGTGGAATTTTATGAATAGATGGAGGATGAGCTGGCAGCAGCGAACCCTCCGCGTCAAGGTTAATAGATCTATCAGAGCAGCAAGGCAGCGCGTGGACGCTGGAACAAAGAGTGAGGTTATACGAGCTATTAACCACACAACAAGGGGAGGGTAAACTGATATTTCTCTGCTGTGTTTATGACAATCTGAGGTGCATTCAGAGGCATGCAGAAAACTAAAAAGAAATGCTAGAGAAAACAAACAGTACTCTCCAGAATCCCTTAAACGGATCAAATTTTAGTTCAGTTTTTCCCTGACTGACCAAAAAGCACGAAAATAAAAGTGATGGGGGGGGTAAAAAGGCCCAAATTGTATAGAGAACACAAAAAATGTTGCTGAAAGCGACACTACTCTTCACAGCTTTTAAAAGCGAACAATACCAAGGAGAAAAAATGAAAAGTACTCAAAGCCACCCATTACCTGCTTCCCATACAGGTGGGCACGCTCAGAGCTAAAAGGTAGAAAACAAAGCGGCACTGAGGACATTGTGACCCAGCTGGCTCCGACACGATGGCGCAGAAAAGGACGTTTGTGTGCGCGTGGAGCGCACGGCGAGCGGGAAGGGTTGAGTCGGAACATACACAAACAGCAGCAGGTCCGCATCATGTCGGGGTGTAAATTACCGGAAAGCCAAGCCAACCGTGCGGCACCATTAGGACCTGCTGCGCCACTCGCTGCCAAACAGATTAACCAGCGAGGAGATCTGGCAACCCCACCAAGGAGGGAGGGACAGGCAGCCAGGTGGACAAATAAACAGAGTCCAAGCCAAAGGCTTCAGGATTAATCAGTTATTAGCATTTTCTCTCTTAACTAAACAGTCAAGAAACCTCAAAGAGCTATTCTCACCCTTCCGACTATAAAAAATTCAATGAAAGGACTGGTGGTCAGAAATTTGACTGTGGTTGGTAATATTTGGAGAGTCGACGGAAGTCAGCCATATTGAACCATATGAGAGACTATTCATCCAGAGATGCTTCACCTGCATCACTACTGTTAACACCTTACACCTTATATTGGATTTATTTGCATTTTAGTTTTACCATCAAAGTCTCCACAAAACCACGTTCACCAACATCAATAGTTCAGTTTCCTCTGAGCTCCATCCCTTACTTATCTCTTGTCAGACAACTTAAAATAATAGTTTTTCTTTTCAGGAAGACTCAGGACTGGGAGCGAAGAGGGCGTTCGCCATTCGACCATCGTGCAGCAACATCACTGCATCAGTCGTCAGTTTCAGCATCGAAAACTATTCGTTCAGGTTTGTCAACCAGATTAAAACATAAACTTAAATTTGATGACGGGAGGTCACCTTGACTAGCGAGTCGTAGCCAAAACACAGCCCAGTGCTACATGAGGCCTCCCCATTTCCATGGCAACCACTTAGGTGAAGTACCCTTTCCTGTGTTCGAGTGTGTACGGCATCCCTTTTCCATAACCTGCCACCAGGCTTCCATATGACATTGCAGACAAATCCTGAATGAGCCATCCCACTTCAGCTCATTGTGAAACCCTCACACGAGGCTGTGACGTTTGTTTATATGTAAAACTACATGTGAACGGGTCAGTTCCGCTGTACGCTCCACATCATCAAAAAAAGACTTTTATCTGGTTAAAGTCTCGCTCCTTCTCTCCTGTTTTTATTCCCACAGACCCTGATAGGAACATTACAAAAACAGGTTCCTTCATCAAGAACCAATTCATCATCCCGATTGTCTACTTATTATAACTGATAATCCAAGAAGGGGAAAAAGCATTTTTTTTAAAAAAAGGGTCAATAATACTGTATCTCTGAAACTTAGGAACAAAAAAATATGAAAAATGTGTGTGCTTCTCATCACGCATGCATGCATTTTTGAAGCCCTCAGATCCCTCTGTAAAGACTTGATTCCCAACCTGGGTCCCATAAAGCCAAGCACGGTTTCAGCACAGGCTAGGAGGTCACCAGCTTTTTGGTAGGTGCATGGAGAGGGACTTCAAGGAAAATAGTTTGGGCACCTTTGCACCAAATCCCGTTTCCAATAATGGGAATGGGTCAATATGCATTTTGCATATATTTTGCATTATGCATTTCCACCTACAAAAACTGGGAAGAGTTCCTGAATATCCAATCTGAACCGTCTTACTTTTTCGGGATCCTTTTACTGGGGTCCCAGTTTTACCGATCCGACCCTAAAAGGTGGAGCTTGACACGCTGCAACCCATTACTTGGTTGATATGTGGGGGATGTTTTTGTAGTTTAAAGCATCGTGCCAAGAAGGAAGAACACAAACTGCTGGATGTCCACCATTATCCACCTTTGTTTCTGCTGTGTTCTTCTTTGTTATGATTCAGGTCAGGTGCCGCGCTGCTATAACATTACTAGCCGACACATCTATCCAGCCGTTTCGCTGCCTGCCAGGTGAGGATACAGTAGTCTATAGAAATCCAAAAGAAATCAGGATTTACAAAACTGTCCCAGACCGTTGGTGGAAACCTACTGGACCCAACATGCCTGTCATCACATCCAACATCCATGGAGATCATGTGTCAGTGACCCAGTGGGTCTGAGCTCTGTGCTCAGATTTGTCACCTCACATGTCCAGTTTTTTTTCATATAAAATCTTTTCAAACTTGCATGAATGTTTAACCTGGACCTAATTTTGGCCTAATTTTCCACTTATCCTAACACTAAAGTCATGCAAATGTGTACATGATGTGCAGATTCAAGAAGCTGCACAAAACACCTTTGCTAATGGGAACCCCCCCCCCCCCCGACTGCATACAAGAGCGATAAGCTGGGGGCATCATGTCCATTAGTGTGATGCTGCCGTCCTTCATTATGTTGTTTCCAGGAAATGGACATTATTTGCTTCTGTTCATTCAGCGTGACAATCACTGCGCTAAAGCTGCTTCAGCAACCTCAGGAGATGGGAATTCAGTGTCTGCCTGCAGTGTGTGTGTGTGTGTGCACAAGTCATCCAATTTCCCATTCAGATGAGTCCTTATCTGCAAGCAGAGGGAGAGTCAGCACCTCCTATTCTACAGACGGGGCTTTAGAAGAAGAGGACAAGAAGGTGGGGGCACTTCCGGCACCATATATGGATGTGCTGGAATCCCCCCCCACCCCTGACGTGACAGGGCCACCCATTTTTATTCACCTCACGTTCAGTTCATACCACAGGAAAGCTTGGCGGGGTGGTGGGAGAGGCGGAATGAGGAGGAGACAGGAGGGAGGGAGTCTCCACATCCTCCATCATCGCCTCAGAGTGACGCATCCCATTCAGCCTAACCTGTTCTTCCATTCTACACACGCACACGAGAACAAACATACCTTCACACACACACTCACAAACTAGACTGGTAAAAATAAAATCATCTCGGGTTCATTTCCCGTGCAAAGACGTGTGTTCCTCTACACGTGTGCCTCGAGCATGTACTGAATATGATGGAGTGTGTGTTCATCTTGAAATCTGGACACAGGCCAGTACAGCTCTAAAGATAAGAGTGTTTCTTCTTTAAACCACATAGCTGCATCTCCAATTAAAAGAAATAAAATAAAAATGCTCACACAGAAACACTGCAGTAAAAAAAATAAAAAAACATTCAGGCCTTTCCTCATTAACTCCAGTCTAATTAGAGTCAGAAGGAGACCAGCTCCACACCTTCACCTCCTCACTCTGCTCCCATTCAGCTTGGAGAGCCATCCCAGTAACCATCCTTTCATCCTCTGCCAGCCTCCTGCTCTCTGCCAGCCTCCACCTCTCCTCCTCAATCCTCCTGCAGTTTGATAAGTGATGAGCTAAAAGCTGCTGACGTACAGCACACACACAGCAGATGCATGCAGTTATGTTTCATGGCAGCTCTGAAAGCTGGTGCAGGTCGCCAAATTCTTAATAAAAAGCATGTTGGAGCTGAGCTGATGTCTTCCAGACGATATCAGCTGACTTTGATTGAGTGAATTAAAAAAAAAAGAAAAAGAAAAATGCCCAGTTAGCAGCCATATGGGTACATTTGCTGGTATATTTCTTTCTCACACATGCACAGTTTCTAGCTCATTCCAACAGATAATTTACCAGTGAAGGAGAAAAACCCTGAACGTAAATTAATATAAACAGAGCAGTGGACTAGCAAGACAAAGAGTCTAAATAAAAGCAGCACAACAATCAATTAAACATCATCAGCAGCGTTTCATTAGTAAATGGCTCCTGGATGGATTACGAGGGGTGATTATTTTAGGTTTTTGTTTGTATTTTAGCATAAGCTGAGGTGCAGCTTCCTGATGCAACACTACCAAGTTTAAATAGTTGACTTAATCGACCATTTGTAATACCGATTTAATTTTTTATTTCTCCCTCTTGAAAATGAAAGTCTGCATCTTGTTAAGATTACCTGGATAAATAAAAAGGGTTGAATAAAACTGATAAGATTAAAAATGGTAAACACCTGAAGATCAGTGCTTCTCTACAGAGAATGTTTTCTGTCATGTCGTTTAAAGATGTTTCACATTTTATTAACCAAATAAATTCATACCAAAAATGTTTTTTGCTGCCAAAGCTTTGCTCCTTTAGACAATTTAATTGGTTTCTACCAATTAAATTGAGATCTGGTGGCTGTGGAGGACGTTGGAGTCCAGTGAACTCATCGTCATGTTCTAGAAAGCAGGTGGAGATGATCTGAGCTTTGTGAC
>JBAFTA010000024.1:2575943-2594406 GCA_036919975.1 Melanotaenia parkinsoni | reverse complement strand
CTGCTTCAAGGCTGGACGTGTTGTGTGTTCAGAGATGCTGTTCTGCAGACCTTGGTTGGAACCAGTGCTGATTGGAGATGATAGAAAGACAACAGGAAGTCCAATCAGTCTGCCCATTCTCCTCTGACATCAACAAGAGAAGACAACCATTCTCTGGAAACCCTGGAGATTGTTGTGTGTGAAAATCCCAGTAAATAATCAGACCAACAACCATGCCATGTTCAAAGTCACATAAATCCTCTTTCTTGCTCATTCTGATCCTCAGTTTGAACTTCAGCAAGTCATCTTCATCGTGACTACATGCTGCCGTGTGATTGGCTGATTAGATATTTGTGTTAAGTATTTAAACAAATGTCCTTAACATAAATTGTCCAGCAGAAAAAGACGATTCAGTATGAACGACTTTTCTTCCAGCAGTCATCATTTCTGTTCAAGTCAGTGCACAGTTCAGCTGTGCTCAGCTGGAAAGTTTCTGATAATTAGCAATTACTAATTTAATTTCTTCCTGTGTTTTGCATGCATCGCCGTACTCCCTGTGCCTCCATCCTCTGCACCCCAGTGGCATGACACAATCATCCTCCCCACAACACTGAGCGTCAGTTTGACGCTCAAACGCTGCTGAGGCCCAGAGATCAGACGAGACTCAAAGCTGGAACAAACCCTGAAGCCTGAGTAGGCTCGGTTGTCTGCAGGGACAGAAGCACAAAGCCGCTGATAAAGCTCTGAGCAGAGACAATAGTGGCGAAAGCACTGTGACTAATCAGAGAAGAAGAATCACTGGTTTCAAGCCATTACACCGGCGAAAATCCTGCCTTAGCAAAGAATTCAGATTAAATGCTTCTCTGCACGTCAGCACAGAGGCTGCAGGCTCAGTTTCACCTCATGCGACCTCAAATGTGAGCATCTCAGTCTGCCTGGACATGACACCAAAACATCTTCTCAGATTAAAAGATGGAAGGAGGAGGAAGAAGAAGATACAGAGAGCCTCCATCAGTCCCAACAGCTGCATCATAGCTTTGGAGCTCCAGAACAATATGTTCTGAACGAGACATCAGAGTCCAAAGGCATCTCATGAAGCAACAACAGTCATTATTATACACGTCATGCAAGTCTTAGAAGGGAAGAACAAGAAAACTGATTTCAGAAAGCAGTTTTATGCTTTTGCGTCCACTGGGCAACAAAATGAGAAAGACTAGGAGGAAAAAAAAAAAACAAAACAAAGAACTGAACAGATTGTACTCGTGTAACTGTGGGGATAAAGTGTTCAATAGCATTACTCACAAACCCCCACACACTGGAGAAAAATCTCTCCCTGGAGAACAAACAGTTTTGGCTCCCACGGCAGTGCGTCTCAGAGATCAAGCTTGATTATACGACAATATTTACGCAGGGATTTATGACTCCAATCACTCGAGGACGCTCCCCCTGCAACTGAGAGGTGATACCAAAGAACAACACCACATCAGAAGAGACTGATGCTGAACAGCTGCACACATAATGAAGGCTGGACGCTTAAAATGACTCATTTCTGTTAATAGCAGGCTTTTTTTTTTTTAAAAAAAAAAAAAGGAGTGCCAGTCAAAATATGCATCTGAGGAAAAACTGATATCCAGGTGTTTAGCTTTAGCTATTTTCTTAAGTTAGCCTTTATGTTTAAAAACTCAAGTGGCGTCATATCAGACTAACAAACAGTTTGTACTTTCAAATCTGAAGCCACGATGCTTCACAGACCCACGGATGAAAAGTCTGGTGATGCAGACTGTCTTATTTACTGCTCAATCCACTTTAAGTCAAGTGTGTTGGAGCAGGGATACATTGAAAACCTGCTGGAATGCGGCTCTTGAAGGACTGGATTGTGTAACCCTGACTTGAAGCCTCATCTGACTGAGCAAGGCATCAAAGATGTCTCCTGCATGGATGCCATATTTGACACTCACTGTTTGGTTAGGGTTAGGCATTATAACTACTCAGGTTTAGGAAAAGATCACTGACCCTAGAGACCAAAAGAAAGACTTAACATGTGGCTGACATGAGCTTCTTGGGCTCATCCTCACATTAGAACTGCTGCTCTTACAAAGCAAGGAGGAGACATTCCCAGATGTCAGACTTGGAGGGAACCGATCCATAAAAAGAGAATTTCTATTGGCTGGTTTGGGAACACTTCTCATCTAGAGAAGGTGGGTGAAGAGTGGAAAGATTGGGCGGCTCGAACCAGAAGAAAACGGATGGATGACAAACTTAAACCATACCATGATGATGGGTTTCATCATTTCAACCACAGCTGAATGACAAAGGATGCGACTGGTAGAGATTCATCTAACAATAGATTCAGCCTCGCCTGCTACTGGAGCTTTATTCTACAAACTGAGCCTGCGGTACTGTCGGGATTACAAAGCTTGGCTAAACGTACTACTAAACAAACATGCAGATGGTGTTTGTTCAGCAACCACAACAACCTGAGGAAACACCGTTTACCCACATTAACATGTCTCCACGCTGCATCTTAAGAAACTTCAACAAAGCAAATCCACTGGGACGCTTTCCATCCCATCCGACCTGCAAATGCACTCAGTCATTTGCATCTCAGAGCCAGATCCAGCGCCAGTCACCCTGCAGTACAGTACGGACGCTAAAACACACACACGGTCGTGAGCCACTCCAGCCCACACACTCACATGCATCCACCGGTGAGTCATCCCAAAAAAAATAAATAAATGAATTACATTCAGCATCCCTTGTTTGAGCAGCGAGGTTAAGGCTTCAGTCCTCCGCTGCTGTTTTATTCAGCCAGATAATCATCCAGCAAACAAACAGCATGAACATTTTAGCATTGTTTATGCAGTGAAGGGTCATCGAGCGCTCTTTGAATAGCTGGAATCAAGTCAGATATTTTGTTTTGTACCCTGAAGGGAGAAAAAAAAAAAAAAGGTACCGAACATACAATGCATACTCAGAATTAAACCTGTAGCATTTACATCTCCATCAATCAGAGACAAAGACTAGTTCATTTAAAAGGTTTTTATGTCTTCAGACTTTTTGTTTTTAATGAAAAATTACTCAAACATATTAACCTTGCACCTGTGGTAGCCAAGCTGTACAAAACTGACTTATACAAACATATGTAGATATATTTTAGCCAGTAAATATGAACAGAAGCCTAACAAAGGGGAGGAGTTCTGGCCTTGTATATAGACAAAAACGACCAGTCATTCTGCTGGTGAACTTTCATCTGTTATGGACAATATCACAGAATAAATTACTGTAGAAATGGTTCTGGGTCGAAACTTATTTACAGAAAACATGGTTCCTGTATTGGCGCTTGTAGGGAGCAGTTATAAGAATAACATGAAACTCCTATTTGCAGAGATTTTAAACACTGAATCCACATGAACATAATTTAAGTTCATGTAAAAGATGTTTATGAAGCCCTTGAGTTCTTTTTGTCCATAATCCATTTAATATGGACACACTTGTGTGTGATACACTGAATAATAATTCATAATAATACTGTGTGAATACTAAAACAGAAAGGATTTAAAAAGGGAAAAGCCTGGACATTTTGATTATGCATTTTGTTTTTGTAATAGAGTATAAACTTTAATTTTATTCCATTTTTCTGCTTTGTTTTCTTTACGTTAAAAAAAAATATTTAGTTGCAGATTTTGATCATTTTCTAGCATTTAAATTTCTCTGTGTAACATTTAGAGATGATGCATTAGCAGAAATGCAAAAAAAAAAAAAATCATATTGTTTCATAATCAAAAAGGGCAAAAAAATATTTGGTAGCTGTAGGTTTTAAGGGGAAAGGTGAAGCCATTTCCAGCCACTAGGTGTCACTATACTACCCATTCTGGACCTTTAAAGCTCTATCTGAATCTCAAAATCAACAGGGCATCAACCCTGTTCTGCAATATTAAGCTGCATAATTGTTTTTCCCTGAACTCCATCTTAATGCTGCCCAATTCACACCTCTGATGTTTTCTGTGTCGACCCTCCTCAGAGGAGAAACAGACATCAGAGACATCTAATGGGAGCTGGCACCTGTGTGCCTCTTCATCCTCTCTGCTTTTAATGAATAGTAAAGATCTGCTAGTTTCTCTAAACACAGCCCCAAACAAGCAAAGCCCCCCCCCCCCTTCTGAGGTTGCACCACCAAATGCCACAGCGAGCATCTGTCTAATGTACAATCAGCCAGCCAGCAGGGGGTCAGACCAGCAGCAGTGCTCTGCGTCTCCTCGCTGGTGATATGATGAAGCTGCCTGCTGATGGCAGGAAGAAACCACCGCTGTGTCTTTGCATCATGACATTTCCATACGTGACCTCTCATCTCTCCCTTTACCTTCATTTTTCATTCTTACTTTAGATCACCATTTTAAAAAATTAAAAATGGATGCAAAATATTTTAAATAAATGTTTAACCACAAAAACCTGCCTTCTTGTCACAGAACCAGAACTTTAAACTACTCTTCATCTTCCTCCTGGTCCAGTCAAACAAACCACAGGAGAACACCTCAGGTGACACTTTTTTTCCAGCCTTTGGTGAAACAACGCAGTTTTTCATGTTGTTTAAGGTCAGTCACATTCTAAAATCACTCCCCAAAGTTTCCTCAATTCTAATGTTACACAATCCTGCCTCAGCCAATCGAGGGGGAGTGAACGTGAACACAACACCTCGGAGGCTCGAGGAGGCTTTTAGGCACTCTGAGCTGCAACAGCTTCTCCTCGCGTTAGAAGGAAAGCCCTTGTCCTGCTTCCAGTACTGAAATCTATCTGTCTGGAGAGCTTCCCTGAGTGCAGAGTAACTGTTCAGCACCACCTCCTCCATCGCCTTCTCACTGAAGTGGAGCTTTGTGTCAGAATTACCAACGAAGGACCTGAGTGTTCTCAGCCAAAGTTTAGATGGCTTCAGTAACGCGCACCATGCATGAAGGAATGATGCGTCTGGGGCGGGTGGAGCTCATCTGGATCTGCTCTGCAACGTGTTGAACTGAGCTGCCTGGGGGCAAAGTGTCACTTCAGATGTTTGGTCTCAGAAGTGAAATTTACATGACAAACTGACAACATCTTCCACCCAGCAAAAGGAGATGAGCTGGAGTCTTCCACAGTGAAAAACACGGGAGAAGGAGGGAGGGGGTAAAATAATCCAGTTAACTGATTAGTTGACCCAAATGTGCTGCAACTCATTTTCCTGTTACTGCAATTTGATTATGATGATTCAAAGACTTCATTAACTTTACTTTAATCAAGTTACAAATACTTTAAAGCGATTCTAGATTAAATACTTTCCTTCATTTCTCAAGCTCTTTTCATTATTTCGTGTTTAAAAACGGACATTTCTTTCCAGAAAGTGTCCAGAAACTAGCACAAACACCGCTAAGGTGAGTCGGTCTTGTAATCAGGTGCAGCAGGTGTCCCCGCGCGCGCTCTGCGGCTCCCAAACTCCCAAACACCCAGAACCGGCTCACCTTGTAAACATTCTCCGTTATGCGGTGCACCTCGTCGGTTCGGGACATCCTTGTTGGAGCGTCGGGCAAAACCATAGACGGAATTTCCTTTCGGATGAGGATGATGATGGTGGTGATGAATGGGGGGAATTTTCCAAACTGCAGCGGAGAAAAATGAAACGTTTTAACAGTCGGCGGCGGCTGACGGAGAGGCACGAGCGCGTCTGGCCGCGGGAGCCCAGCTTTTATAGGAAAGTCCTCCTCTCTGCGCCCACACCGGCTCCCCCACGCAGCCAGTCGGTGCCTCTCGGTTGGAGCGCAGAGGCGGACTCACCGCGAGAGGGAGGGTGCTGCCTTCAGGTGCGGTGGGAAAGGAGGCGAACGGCGACATAAAACTGCACGTGAGCATCGTAACGAGGAGGCGACTCGTGTTAGAGAGTAAGATTTTTCATTGGGAAGGAGGAGTTAGATTTAGTGGCAAGTTTTGACAAAGAATAGACAAAGAATAGACAATTTGGTTTTTTAAGCATGAAATCAAAAAGTTAAATGAATTCTGTTGTGTTTTAGTTGGAATATTTCCAGACTTTGGATTTTAAGGGTCCTCTTTTCCCAGTTCACTGTAGGCCTGAAAAACCAACAATCTGAACTGCCTAGTTTATTTTAAATGAGTGGGAATGGGAAAAATGTTTACTTCCTCTTCAGTCTAGACAGAAAAAAAAGTAATTACATGTATCTATAACAGCTTGATAATCCATCGGATTTGGTCTGAGCAGATTTATTAATCAGCACAGTCTGAACCTGTTAGAGAAGCTTTCTTTTCTTTCTTCAGGAATAGTTCAATAGGCCTCTTTCCAAAGTTCTTCTTTGGATGTTTCAGCCATTTTTTTAAAATTCTCTGTTCAGATGATGCCACACTGCTTCAGTAATGTTGAGGTCCGGGTTCTGGGGAGGATCCGTCCCTCCATCAGACCTGTTTCCGCTGATCTTCAGTCCAGGTCTTGTCTCATGTGATTTACCTCAGCCTTTCCTCCCTGTTTCCCATCATGAAGAATGGCTTCTTGACAACCCACCTTCAATGGAGACCATTTCTAATGAGGCTTCGGCCTCCAGTAGATGGATCAACTGAAAGTCCAGGACATAGGCTACAAGTTTAAGGACATACTTCACACCATGCAGTTTTTGCTGTAAAAACACTATTTTCTGCCAGTCAGTGTCGTTTTGCTGTTGGTAGACGTACCTGGAGTAAAAGGAACAGACTGGAGTTTCTTCTGCTACATATGATCCCTTATCACCAGCTGTTAAGTGGCAATGCTGCTATCTCTGATTTACAGCGAGTCCAAAAATGCAGCATAGCATTTAAAGAAGAAGCCAGCTTCACCATCACACACAACCCACGCCTCCTCTGCTACAACCATTCAGAAGACCTGACTGAGCATGGATGAGCACACACAGCCGCTTCATATCGGCTCAGTGTGATGTGGTCACTGTAACGTTCAAGATGTCTGTCACTTGTTACTCCCGCAGCTCACCTGTCATTAACAAAGAGGATTGTGGGCTTGATTCCTGTTTTGGGTGTGATGGATGGAGTCGTACCCCACCAGACAGGCGGTGCAGCAGGGAGGTGTTGCTTTTTTTAACACAACTTTTAGTAAAGAGCTTACTCACATGCCTGCTCTATTTGTGTGGCTCTTGGCTGAGTGGGATCTGGTTGGTATGAGTGGGACGAAGCCACACTTTTTTCTTATTCTGGCTTCAAAGCTGTGTGTGGTGGGCCAGGGAAATCCCACACATTTCATTTCATCACGATCCAAAGGCCTCTGAATGGACACTCGTGGAAAAAAAAGAGTCCCAGTATGAACGAGGATGGCGGCGGCTTTTTAATTTTTCCTTTGGTGAGCTGAAATTTATTTCAAAGCTGCTGGGAAGCCAGGACAATGAACTGGAACAACAGGAAGAAATCATGTTTTGATTGCCACATCTGATTGAGTCCAGAGTAAAAAACAGTAAAAATCAATCAGGCATGTTTGGTCTCAGATGGCACAAACAGGAACTTTCCCGTCAACCCGTCGTAAGAATTGAATGCACACAGATAAACTAATAAATTCATTAGTGATTACCCTGAAACTGGAGTTTGTCAAAAAAATGAGGATTTTAATGCTTTAACAGCAATAAAACACATTAAAAGATTAAAAATCTGCTTTCAGGAATCAAAAGACTTTTGACTTTGGCCAAAGATTTGATGTTGAAAAGATTCAAGAATCAGAAATCTGCTGAAAATAAAGACAAGACGTAAAACTCGAGGCGCCAGAGCTGTGAAACAAGGCTTGACTTGATTAATGAAAATATATTCACTACCCAAAATAAGAAGTTAAAGTCGTAAACATGGAGCTAGAATCAGATTTAAGTCACGGCTTGAGCCAGACTTCAGAGCTGCCCCAAAAAGCTGCCACTAAAAATGATGATAAATTAATCTTCTGGCCACGTTTGTAGAGCTCTGACCCCAGAAAATGTGCATCATGTACATCTGTCACCATTTTCAAAATGTATTAGTTGCACAGTCCATGCTGAATATTTGTGAAATGACCCTGAATCAGTGTTTTTGTTTTCAGATCCTACGAGTTATACAGTTTAACGTGTACGGAGAGTTCAAGGGCCAGAAGGGTGGCCGGGGCGGGGCTGGGCCACCCCTGAAATCTGACTAGTCCCCCAAGAACTGACAATCAAATTCTAACAAATCTTTGGCATAAAAAGACTTTTACTTAGTAAATCTCAGATGCCCAAGTACAATTGAATGTAACATTTAACGTCCTTCTAGTTGTTTTGTCAGCGCCACCATGTTTCTGATCATAAAGCAGATTTATACATCATCATGTCACCAGCTGCTCACATGAATGATGATATTTGTCTATTTACGTTTCATGAGGAAGATGAAGGTCATAAAATCACCAGATAAGACAAAGTTATGCTGAACAAACTAATAAAAACTGATAAAACTTAAATGTTTTCAGCTGCGATTAAAGCGCCAGGATCCTCCTCCGTGTGGAAACAAGTATCCCTGTTTGCTTTTACAACTTCTGCTTTACTTTCTACCTTTCAACCACTTCACAACCAAGTGGTCAAGCGGTGGCCAAGCTTAGCATCAGGACTGGAAACCACAGGGAAACAGCTAGCATGCTATCCCTGAAGCCACTGCAGCACAGTTAGCACAATTCAATTATTTTTAATTTGATCTAACTCTTTTAGATTATTGGTATAATTATCATATACATATATATATATTACTATTATTATTAGCATGTCTTACATAGCATTTACCCACAGAATCATCATAACCAAATATATAACTGCTCCTTTTTGGTTTTGTTTTCTTTCCTTTTCTTTGTCCTGTCTTTTTAAATTTGCTGCCACAAAAAAAAAAAAAGAGACAGTTTAGCACATAAAAGCACAACTTTTCCTTTTCCTGCTGTTTTTTGGTATCTTGTAATCGCTGCAAATGAAGAGGAATCCTCCTACATGAAGGCAGGATGGAAAGAGGAGCACTTAGCACCTTCCCTGGAGCAGAGGGAGGGCGGGGATGAACAGGGACGCTGCACCTCAAATCAAGGAAACAAACCAGATTCACTTATCCTGAGCTGGATCTGTGATTTAGGATCTAGATTCAGTATGTTTGTATATTCATGCCACAGCGGAGGTGTAATGAGGTAGGCAACAGATTAGGTGGGCAGACCACACACACACACACACACGTGTAAACACACATAAACACACTCCTCCACACCTGAAACATCTATTCAGCAGCGCCTGCTCTGCCCTTCGTATTCGGCCTACTCACCACGTCCTCTCAGGCTCTTTCTTTTGGCTTTAAATCCACGTCTGTGATTCATCTGACATTCAGGTTTCTGTCTGTGAGCCGCCCACTCCCACACGCATCCAGAGTGAGCCTCAGAGTGGATCCACTCCATTCACAATGAGGACGCTGAGGTGGACGCAAGTAGCCCAGCAAAGAAAATTCCGCTATTTCAGGCCGGAAAAATGGATGGAAACAATTATTTTCCTGCTTTTTATTAATCTGAGATTCTCACGAGACGTCAATGCATGGATGTGGAGAGTTTTGGGGTGTTACATAATTATAAATAATAATAAATATAATAAAAACCTACGAGGAGAGAACTTTGACTACGGATAAAATGAGCCAGTTAGCTACACTGTCCCATCAAATAAAGTATGAAATAAATTGTGGAACCATCTGAAGACTCGAGGACGGTAGAAAACAAGCTTTTTAAAACCAAAATAAAAACCCACCTTTTTATGCCACTTGAGTATTTAGATTTGTTTTTTATTTTATTTTTAGTTGTATTTTATGCTTTTAAAAACTTTAAAAAACTCTATTTACTAACTTTTCCTACTTTTACTGTTTAAATTTTTTAAAATTCATATTTAGTCTGATTTAATGTATTCTTCTTTTATTTACCCGCTTCTTATTTGGCGCTTCATTGTGGCTCAAAACAGAAGATTTCTGTTTGTTTGTGAGAGTAACGAAGACACTTTTTGGCTTTTTTCTCTTTTTGTTGCTTCTGCACTTTGATGTAAAATTGTATGAAAAGTACATAAAGTCTGACCGAACGAAGAAATGAGTCAACATGTTAATATGAAGGGCTGAAAATGATTATTTTTTTCATTTATAGGAGGCTCCACGTCTCCTGATTTTGTATTTCTGGTGTTTCCATTGATCAGTTTGATTTTGAGTATTGATTGTGGCTAATATACAAAATAAATGTTGGTATTAAGCAATTTCTGGCGATTTAGAGAAAGTGGAAGTAGAATTATAGAAGAAATCACCAAGCCTAAAATGGCATCATGTCACGAATAATTTGACCATTTTTCTCTGAAATAAAACCCTGACGTTAGATTATGTAAGGTCGGGGATAATGCCCGACGAGGTGTCCATTATCACTTTTAAATGGACACCTTCCAGCCAATCAGAATCCAGTATTCACCCAGACCATGGTATAAACTGTGTTATGTTCCAGAGGTTAAAAACTGGTTTTAATGGGAGCCAAGGGGATTTTTTTGTCCCCATGTGACCTGAAAGGAAAGTAAATCATTAATCTGACTCTTGCAGCTAAATCGATTGTGTCTAATTTTTCATACAAATAAAACTGATCTTTGCATAAAATACCCAAATTAAATGGAAAACAACTCATTTTCTTTTGTTGTTTAACAAAAATAGTGACTGTTTTTATCTGATTATACGTCTATTCATTAGTCTGTTTTGAAATCCTGCTGAGATTAAACAAGAGAAACAACCGACTCCATCTGTGTCCTGCTGCCACCTTGTGTCCCGTTTCTGCTTTACGATCTGAAGCCAGACAAACAGCAGACAATAAAAAACACTTTATTTGTAAAAAGGGAGACTGACAGATTTACTCATCAGTTTTTGGAGCTTAAATGATTCACAGATTAATTCTATGAGTCTTCAAGATGCACAAGCTAAAGCCGTATGGATGTAGGCCACCGTTCCTGCAGCAGATCCATACACAAGCAAATCTCCACGCAGTTAAATAATTACCGCCTTGGTGATAGTAGCGGGTACAGATCCAGGTTCTGTCAAGTTATCACCTTGAGGAGATTACAAACTGTAGTCTGGGCGTCGGAGGTAAGCCCACACACGATATGATTAGCCCTTTCTCCAATGACACTGAACTAATCCACAAGGGGAAGCAGCAAATTAGATTAGCTAAGCTGCTTGAAAAGGGGTCAGACTGGGAGAATACGCTGCCACACGGATGCGTGTTTGTTTCTAAAAAAATGTGCAGATATGAAGCAGGTTGAGCTCATAAAGGCTGCTGATGAATAACTCGGCTGTGTTTGCTGTTAACGCCACAAACGGATCAAAACGAAAAGACAAACCAGTCGCTGGGTGAACTGTCCCGTTAGTGCTTCATTTACAGAGACTGATGAATCTGACTCAGATACACACAGTATACATGCATGTATGCGTATAAAACGATTTTATGGTAAACACTGAGCAGTAATATTAAACAAAGGTTAGGCACAATTATCTGATCTCACAGGTCTTCGTGGTTCTAAGGGGTGCTTCGGTGAACCGGTCCGGCCTTCGGGAACCGAGCCGCAGCAGATGATGACAACCCGCCGCCGGGTGGGATGAAGGAAGCCCTGCCGCGGCTCTGAGGCAGGCCTTGGAGGCTAAATATTTGTTGCTTTGTGAGGGAGGTCAGGCGCGTTGCTACGCAGCGAGCATCTCTCGCTCCGGCTTCTTCCTGGAACGCTCCCTCTCTGCAACACAAATCACAGTAAGTTTATCGGTACAGCTTCAGTCCCAATAAAACTGATCATAATCTCACATTTTCTTCAGTTGGACGTTTTTTCACGGGTCAGAAAGTGTGACTGAAAAGCAGCAAATTAAAAGGTTGAAGTATGTTGGAGATGCAGGTGGAAGCTCCACTCGCAGCCTGGATGCGCAACCACCTCACAGGCCGGCCGCAGCATCCGACACCGCTGGAGCGGCACGGGGGGGCACAGGGGACGGTCCTGTCCCCATTCCTCTCAATCCTTAGACTTCAGGTCCTGCAGAATCCTCGGATGGCTCTGCCATCGGGGGCTGTATCAGCAGGGGTCAGGAGGGGGAGGACAGGGGTGCGGGGGACTGGTTTGTGGAGGGGTGTGGACTGAAACACTTCCAGCTCAATGTCACAAAGACAAAGGAGTTGGTTGTGGATTTCAGAAAGCAGAGGACCCGTTGGAACTCTCTTACCATCAGGAGTCAAGAAGTGGACATTATGGACGTCTACAATTACCCGGTTGTCCACTTGGACAATAAACACTGATGTTCTACAAGAAGGTCAGAGTCGCTTGTTCTTCCTCAGGAGACTCAGATCTTTCAGCGTCTGCAGGGTCCTGCTGCAGATGTTTGATCACTCGGTGGTATGCAGCCTCTTCCTCTACGCTGTAGGTGCCGGGCAGCAGGCTGAAGACAGCCGACACTAACAGATCCACCAAGCCAATCAGCAGAGCTGGATCTGTCCCAGACGTAGACCTGGAGTCTGTGGCGGAGGTGTCCGAGAGGAGGAAGCTGAGGAAGCTCCTCAGCATCGGAGACAATGTCTCTCAGCCCTGCATGGCACTCAGACGTCAGTCAGAGCGCTTTCAGACGTAGACTGAGACACCAGGAGCTCCACTCGGAGGTCTTTCCTGCCTGTCAGACTTTATGACTCCTCCCCCTTCAGCCGGAAACTTAAAAACCTTAAAAAACTCACTGTAACTAAGAACTGCAATATTTATCTGGATTTATCTGTTCATAACCCGAACATGGGCAATAGTCTTTTTTGGGTTTTTTGTACTCTGGCACAGTCTTGGCTCTGACCTCCCAGCACCAGCTAGCATGCTTACTATTTCTGTTGCCTTTTTTTTTTTCTTTTTTGCACATTCAAGTAGGCATTACTTTAAGAAGTTGTTTCTTTCAAATTAAAAATAAATTTAATTGAAATAAATTAAAGAAATATAAGATTCAATTTAAAGTACACAAAAAAAATAAAAATAAATAAATGTAACTTAATAAAATAAAATACAAAAAGGAAAGTGAAATAAAAAGGTTGCTGCGACCGTCCTGTGTGACGCAGCTCTCTTGTTTTGAAGTCTTCTCTCTCAAAGCGAAACGCTGAAGTAGCAAAAACATGCTAGTTTTCATCTGAAGTTAGGGGGTTTTGTGTTTTTTGATTTAATAAAATGACTTGGAATGAGAGCTGCACCACTTGTTTTGAATAAATCTCACTTGCTTGAACCCCAGATCAAGTGCCACAGAGGGAAGGCTCTGATTGATGACTTCCATAATCTGACCAAACGACAGGAAGCTGTTGGTGTGGTGGAGACAACGAACCTGGCTTCTCCTCAGCAGCTTCGGGGACCTCAGGCAGCTCATCCGAAGGAACCTCTGGAAGCTCAACGTCTCCCTGAGAGGAACGGATCAGAATCAGCATGAGGAGCAAATCCTCGTTTCCACGTCAGAGCTGGTTGGTTTGATCGGGACTAACCTGAGTGATGGCCTCCAGCTCAGCCAGAACAGCATCTTCATCCTCTTGTGACAAGGAGCCGGCCAGCATGTCATCGATTTGCTGCAGCCGGACGGTGAATAACGTAAACAAAGAGAAACAAATGGATCAGCTGCTTCTGTTATGTAAACAATCTTTTATTGCGGATAATAAAGGAGGATTTACCCTCTGGTACTCGATGGAGTCCTGGGTTTCATCCATGATCCGCTCCACCTCTTCAATGGACATCACCTGCAGAGAGAAGACAGCCCGTCCATCACTGCTCTCTGCTCCAGCTATAAACTAAAAAAACCCGCCTCACCTCGTGCATTTTCTTCAGACATTCATTCCCAACTTTCAGCCCGTCGATGACTTTCTTCTCAATCTGAGCAAACTCCAGATCCTGAACCTGAAACCAGCAGCAGAGAGAGAAGTGAAGGTCACATCTTCTTCTACTGCTGCAGACCTGCCGTCGCTCACCATCCGCTCCAGGTTGCTGATCTGGTTCTCCGTCTTGTCCAGGAGCTGGTCCTGGTAGCGCTTCTTCTTCAGCAGGAGGAGGGCCTTCCTGTTGGGAGTCCACACCTTAAAGCTCAAACTCCGATCTTTTCTATTTAAACCTCATTCTTTCCTCATCTTGATCATGTTGATGTAACTGACATCAGGTTTGAGTGGAATAAATCAAAACCAGCTAACATGTAGTTTATTTATTCTTGAGTCAAATCAACAAAAAAATCTAAATAAACAGAAAGAGAAAATCTTTTTTACAGCCCACCTCCGCCAGACTTCAGCGCAGTGGGTCAGACGTGGCTGAATCAGCAAGTTTATCATTAATACTTGTTATTAAAAGAATCTTTACCTTTGTGTAAAACAGTCAGTTTTTTTTCCTGATTTTGTGATTTCCAGGTCAAACTTTCATTTATCAGAACTTCTAAGAACTTAGTTTCCCGTACTCTTGAAATTTCGACACCATCTAGGTTAGTTGGATGTTCATTTGTCTTCATTACTTATATCTTTTTTTTTTTTTTTACCCCTGAATTCAGCAATTTATTTTTTTAAACCATCTTTTCCATTTTTCAACTTCTTTTTTAACCACATGTTAAATCTGCAGAATATTCTTCCAGGATTAAAGAAAATTGTGTCATCTGCATACAAAATATATTTAAAAGGTTTGGAAACAATCAAAATAAAATGAACATACACAATGAAAAGTTTTGGCTGGAGGACTGACCCCTAATTTAAAGCACAGATTAAATATTTCATCTGATTTCATATTAATAATTACTACTGACATGCCGTCCCTTTGATACCATATTTGTGAAGCTTTTATTAAATCATGTCATGGTCTTTAGTGTCAAATGCTTTTTCAAATCAACAAATATTCAATTGTATTTAGTTTCAGTTTCATATCCCAGTTGTTTTACCATCATTCATTCACTGGCCCAGCGCTGCACAAATATTAAGTCTTAGGACTATTTTAGTTAAATGAGCTGCATTGTGTTTTATTTCCATAAAATGCTCCACATTCTTTGTTTTACTGAGGCAGATGTTCGCACTCACTCCTTCTTGCCGTCCTTCAGCAGCTGTTTGGCCAGAAGTCTCTCCTTCTCCAGCTGCAGGCTGATCTTCTTCTGATACTGCCTCAGTTTATCTCTCTGCTGCTTCAGTTGCTGCCAAGAGGAAACAAAAACACTTTAAACCTCTGCAAGACGCCTTTGCAGGTGAAACAACACCATCAAATACAAGCCTAGACTTATTTTTAATTTAAAAAGCAGGACAAGGTGTAGCGTGAGCTCTGGACTGACACCTTACAGGTAGATTTATGTTTCACTTTGTCATAAACAATCAGGTTGAATTTATCAGAAGTCTCCAAAGGGCGATAAAATTTTTAAAAAATGTTGTATTAGATTTAGACAAAGAAATCCTGACACGTAAATGTATTAAATCGGTACATTTTTCAAAGCAGTGTCGAACACCGGCTCATATTTACAGTTGGGTTAGCCTGCTAATGCTAGCTAGCTGCGACACTTACCAGGATGGCTTTGTCTTGTTCTGTCACTCGGGACTGTTTCTTTTTTCCAAACAGATTTCCCATCCCGACACAGCATGCCAGCTACGATCTGCGACCAGTCGAGGAGTATGAAACCGTGTCAATATGAAACTCTTCTCAACAGACAGAGCACTGTAGCTTTTCCTCCATTATTTGTGTAGTCATCTGTGTCCACACCCACACCAGGAAGGACGGTGTCTGGGAGGTGTCAATGGTTCCCGATAGGAGAGTTTAAAAAGTTTATTTTTTGTCAGATCAAAAAAAATTATAATTACCAGCAAAAACATTTTAGATTAATAGTTGGTCTGTTTTTGTCAATAAAAAAGAGAAACGGGAGTTCAATTACAGTACAAATGTAATGTACAAAGTATGGATATTTACTCCCATCTAGTGGTCAAATGGAAGAACTGCGAAACCAGATCAATCAAGCTATAATAAAGTACACGAGTTTTACTTCCGGTGTCTACTTTCAAAGTACACGATTAAAACTAAAAAGAAATTATTCGAAATAAATGCTGTAAATTATATATATATATATATATATATATATAAATCTTTCAATCAAACTTTACACAAACTCGACAATACCCCATAGGGAAAACAATACCCTATGTTTTCTTCAGCTTTGACCGTAAAGAGCTTGTTTTATATATATAGTTTATTTCGTTTGCCTACAAAATATGAGCTCATTAACAGATGCTTAGTCTAAAAATAAAATGTATTAAAGCTAAACTGAACTGCCAAATGAACCTCCACTTAGCGTTATGTAAAACTAGAAAGAAAAGAAATACTGGTTTAATTAAATATAGTTTTGTTTGTTTAGAAAAAAGGTCATATTGATAAGATTGCCATAACTATTCTGATCCAGCACCAAAGAGCCAAATAGATCCAGAGCTGTTTTTATCTATGTTCATAATATGTAATAAATATGAATTAATAAATTAATAATAAATGAATAAATATTATTGTTGTTAATATTATCATAAATAGGTTGGTAATATATATTTTAGTTTCAGTTTATCAGATTTAAAAATATCTATCTGATATCTAAATAAATGCTTTTATACGTTATTAAATCTTTTATAATTCATATAATTATTTTATGGTGTGTATTTTTCACCAATTAATAATCCTTGTATAATAATATTCTTTCTTTCTTTCTTTCTTTCTTTCTTTCTTTCTTTCTTTCTTTCTTTCTTTCTTTCTTTCTTTCTTTCTTTCTTCCTTCCTTCCTTCCTTCCTTCCTTCCTTCCTTCCTTCCTTCTGAAAGTACTTACCGGAAGTCTTCGCGTGCCGTTGTGCCTGCTACAGTAAATTGACAGTGCTGCAGTTCTTACGTGGTTTGTTACTCCACTGATCGTTTGCTGAAGAAACACATGAATAATAAGGATAATTGGATTATAAAATAGATGTATTGCGAATATATTAATGGAATACGCCCGAGTAAGCGGATGACGACGGTCCTCACGGCAGCGAAGGATAGCAAAGGTGTCCGTACAACTGCCTGGTCAAAATATGTTAATAAATCGGTCAAAAACAGATTGGGGCCCTGCTGAATGTGTATCCAGCTCCTGTAATTCATCCATGGATCTGCTCTTTAGAGACTTTACAGGCTGCATACAGAGGAGTTCAGCTCTGACCGATACTGGGCAGCTCTGATTCATCTTAGACGAGCTTCCAGATTGAGGACATCATGAAGGAAGTGGATTGTCTTCAGCAGAACTACTCTGATAGTCTGACTTTAGAAAAGAAATTGGAGAGTAAACGCCTTGGTGTTCATCATCAGCTGCAGGATGTTGTAAACCACAGTGCTGGTAAGAATAATCACAGATCTGATGTGGAGTTCCTGCAGGAGGACAAACAGAAAACTAACTATTAGCTTATGTTGAAAAGATTCACATTAGGTTATAACGGAACATAAATCTTTAAATTTTTTCTGAAATATTTTTAGATGCCAAAAATATATCATTTTGTTAATGAATAAAATACGTTGTTGGAAACAAAAAACCTTTATTGTATCTTTCAAGAATGTATAGCATGTATATTCATTCGGTATTTTTAAGTTTTTCTGAAAAGATCTCTTTTATTTGCTAGAGGCATTTAATATGAAAACATTTTTTTTTGTACCAACATAAAAAAGACTATATCAGAAATGATAATCATTTTTTTCTCCCTGCAACTTTAGTAAACCTAACCACCCATGTGATGAACTTAAAAATGCTCTGATCTGTGAGATGAAAAGAATTTTAGTTAAGACAATGCAAGTTTATTTGCATAGCACATTTCATGTACAGAGCAATTCAAATTGCTTTACATAAGACATTAAAAGCATTACAGGTGGTGCAAAGAAAGCAATAAAAAGTAGTAAAATGCAGCAACAAATAGCAAAAGTCACAATAAAATAATAAATGACAAAATGATTAAAAAGATAAGTTAAAAAGTTACAGTGTAGAATTATGCATAGCTGTATGAGAAAAAAAAAACATGTTTTTAGCCTGGATTTAAAAATGTCTACATTTGGTGAAAGTTTAATCTCCGTGAGCAGTTTGTTCCACTTGTTTACAGAATAACAGCTAAAAGCTGCTCCTCCATGTTTAGTCTGGACTCTGGTCTGGCCTCTGGTCCGGACTCTGGTCTGGCCTTTGGTCCGGACTCTGGTCTGGACTCTGGTCTGGACCAGAATCTCTGGATCTAAGAGCTCTGATTGGTTTATATTCTCTGAACATATCACAGATGTATTCTGGGCCTAAATTGTTCTGGGATGTAAACCATCAGAAGGGTTTTACAATTTATTCTGTGGCTGACTGGAAACCAGTATGAACTGGAAACCAGTGTAAAGATGTTAAAACTGGTGCGATGTGTTCAGATCTCTTAGTCCTGGTTAAAACTCTAGCAGCAGCGTTCTGGATGAGCTGCAGATG
>JBAFTA010000024.1:2564072-2575847 GCA_036919975.1 Melanotaenia parkinsoni | reverse complement strand
TCTGTTGATGTTTCTGGTAAAAAGCTTCTTAGTGAAGCTTTGATGTGGCTGCTGAAAGTCAGGTCTGAGTCTATCAATACTCCAAGGTCACGAACTTGGTCGGTGGTTTTAAGAGCCAGAGTCTCCAGATGTTTGCCAATGCTGACCCTCTTCTCTTTGCTACCAAACAGAATAATCTCAAATTTCTTTTAATTGTAGAAAATTCTCCTTCATCCAGGTGTTTATTTGCTCCAGACAGTGACACAGTAAGTCTATTGGCCTTCAGTCGTCTGGTGACAGAGACTCATGTATATAAGTTCTGTAATAATTTAAGAGATCGATTTAATGTGCTTAGAGTGAAATTGTCATGATTGAGCATTTAAAACAGAGATCCTAACCCTGGTCCTTAAGGCCCACTACTATCCTACAAACTTACAATGTTTCCCTGCTGCAACACACCTGATTCAGTCCATGGCTCCATAGTCCATAGCTTGTCAGAGAGCCGTTTAATTTCAGTCAGGTGTGTTGCAGCAGGAAAACATCGAAGACCTGCAGGATAGTGGGACTTGAGGACCTCTGATTTAAAATGACGGACTTGACATCTTAGATTGAAGTAAAGTGTGATTTCAGAGACGCCACCAGAAGTTCCATGTGGATATTTCCACAGGCCATTTTCAGTTAGACAAAATCCATTTTTGCTGAGGGGATACATGTGGACATGATTGTCCATGACATGAATTTGTGTTTCAGTGTTCCCTGCAGATGTCCAACAGCAGTTGGTGGTTAAAGAAGAACTTCCCCTTGAATGGAGCTGCAGTCTGGACCCAGAACCCCTCCACTTAAAGGAGGAAGAGGAGGGACTCTGGACCAGTGAGGAGGGAGAGCAACATCATAGGCAGAAAGAGGATGATATCAGCAGGTTTCCATTCACTGTTACTGTGAAGAAAGAAGATGGTGAAGAGGAATCTCAGTCCTCACAGTTTCATCGGATCAAAACTGAGGACAGCAGAGAGACAGAACCTCCAACCTGCAGCTCAGATACTCAGATGAAAACAGAAACTGATGAAGAGGACCGTGGAGGACCAGAACCAACCAGGAACCCAGATCCATATAGTCTTTTACAACCAAACTCTGATAAGAAGACTTTAGATTTCTTTGAGACAGAGGTCAGTATTGATGATGATGATGATGTTGACTTGCAGCAACAATTTTCAGATTCTGGATCTGAAACAGACGACAGTGACAGTGGCTGGAAGGAGAGCAGGGAACCCGACTCAGGCGTAAACACTGATGTGGGAAGTTCTTCTACCAAGAAGTCTTTAAACTGCTCTGTTTGCGGTAAACGGTTTATCTACAAGCGGTCTCTTCAGAAACACATGACATGGCACTCTCAGGTTAACATCAGCGCAGGAGAGAAGCCCTTCGCTTGTCATGACTGTGGTAAAAGATTCAGCCAGCAGAAAATCCTCAAAACACACATGAAAGTCCACACAGGAGAGCAGCTGTTCAGCTGTGAGCACTGTGGGAAGAGATTTTGCCAGCAGTCACAACTGAGGGCGCACATGACCGTTCATACAGGAGAACGTCCATTCGCTTGCAGTTGTTGTGGTAAAAGATTTAGACGCAACACCGATCTCACGGTCCACATGAGAGGACACACGGGCGTGAAGCCGTTCGGCTGCAGCAACTGCGGAAAAAGATTCTCGCGGCACGGAAGTCTGCTGAGACACAGTCGGCTCCACACGGGAGAGAAACCGTTCGGCTGTGACGAATGTGGTAAGAGGTTCAGATGTACCTTCAGACTTCAGGCTCACATCAGGATCCATACGGGGGAGAAACCGTTTGTGTGCGCCCTTTGTGGTGAAAAATTTAGAGAACAGAAAAACCTGAACAGACACATGAGGACACACACCGGACCGAAACCGTTTGTTTGTGATGTGTGTGGGAAAAAGTTTGTGCATCAAAACTATTTTAACATTCACATACGAGCCCACAAAGGAGAAAAACCTTTTGATTGTGACGTGTGTGGCAAAAGATTTACTCAGCGAGGAAGTCTAAATAGACACATGAAAACCCACACAGGGTAGATTTATCCCAGCAGTTTTTGTTTAATATACAAAATATTTAAGTGTGGGCGTGATGCATTTGCTTTACATTGATCTAAAGTCTGAATCAGACGTGCTGCTTCCTGATCAGAAGAACTTTCTGTTCATTTTTATGATTGTTTTGATTTTTTTTTGGTCTAAATTGATTTAATCACACATGTCTTCTACAACAAAGTATTTAACATAAAAGAATTAACATTCGTGGGAACAAAGGTCCCTGCATCCTGTCGTGCTTTTAATAAATTAGGTTCAAGTTTAAATATTAACCCCCAGCTGAAAGAGCAGCTTATGTAACACATGGCTGGCAGCAGAGGAGTCGGTGTTTAACTGGAGCGTTAACATGTTTTTATCCATCTGTTAACTAATGTATTTTGTGCATGAGAGTTAAAATTTACAATAAAACTGATTCTAATATTAATGCCAAAAATACACTGCAGCTGCCTCCTATTTGAGTTTGAAGCGTTTTTTGTGCACGTCCTCATAAAGTAATGCTCCGTATTTGCGTTGGTTGCGTCCTTCATAAGCTGCAGGGTGGAACTAACCAGTAGCGGAAACATAAGGACCAATTTGACCAGATGTAAGATCTAAGAACAGACGGATAAAATTATGGAAGGTTTCAGACAACAGATGGCGTGCTTGTTTTAGGGGGCCTTACATACCATCTAACTGTGCAGGTGCCAGACCAGGATTGGTCCTTCCAGCAGGTCTTCAGGGATTGACTTCTGGTTGCTGGGTTGGCTGATAAAGACCTGGGCTGAAGGCAAAGGAGTCACTCAGCTCCCTCTCCTCCTAACCAGCCACACCTTGCCCACACTACAGCAGTTTCAGCAGTACGTATGTTGGTTTTTGGGAGTTTATCGGGGTGGGATGTCATTTTCTTTACATTCATTTTCCCCCTAGGACTGCAGATTTTGGTATTGATCCTAAACCAAGTAAATCCAGGGCAAGTATCACCGATACTGATACTTTTGACTTTAAAATTTCACAATAATTTAATGAGTTTGTCTTTAGTTATCTGTTAGTATTATTATCATAATCTAACACAGAATAAAGATTATTGTCAAATAAAACATCTTTTATGACTAGCAGAACCAAAAAGTTAACAGATAAGTTAACATTAAGTCAACAGTGCAAATTGTCTAAACAAAAGTAAAACCTACTATTGGCTCACATTCTTTGGCTTTTTGCCCTTAAAGCACTCTGTAAGACAAATATAAATTTCATCACGCTGGTATCGATCAATATCGATATTAGCTCTGGTATCCATAATATTGATATTTGGATCAATCTGCCTAGCCCTGCTTATGTTAGACTAGTGAGGTAAGTCATTGTATATCAGGGCGCACCCTGAAGCTAGTTAGTTGTCGAGTTGTGTCTCAGCTTCCCCTAGATGGAGCGTAACATTCACCTCCTACAGATTCATCAGCTATCCAGTCCAAGTTCTCTAATCTGCCCCCTTGTAGAATCCTCCGGTAACAGGTGTTGCACACAAGGAGGCATGTGAACATTTTTATGTTGCGACAGAGCCGGTTGCTGTGCAAACACGAGGTTAAAGAGCACGTGTATGTCCAATCTTAAACAGCTCTACACATAGAGGCTGAAACTAAGAGTTTCTAGAATAACAGTTTAAATCATCAGTCTTATTCATTTCTAAACACTCAGTAATCCATGATGTTCCAACCCAAAAACAAATATCAAAGCAAGTGTGAAATTTACCTTCATGTGGAAAAAAATCATTAAACTTTCTAAATGTTCTGCAAGTGTGTGTGTGTGTGTGTATACCTTAATTATTACTGTTTGTATTTTTGTTTTGCATGTGTGAAAATCTTCTGAAGCTCAGGTACAGTTGAAGGTTGACAAACTGACACAATGATTTTCACTTTTACTGCACAAATTGTCCCGTAACATATAAACATATTTTATATGGCCAGCTTCATAGCACAGTGCCTATTTTATGAAACACAGCCACCAATATATATAACATTAGCGGTGATGTTTAGGCACACAGAACAGTCTCTGTCTGAGCCCTGCAGACTGCAAATTAACGCTCCACAGACCTGACCATTACTGCAGCACTTCGACTTACCTGTATCTCGTAGCTGATGGCTTGTTTTAACTCTGGAGAAACGAGGAAAGACATGGAGACTATTTTGAATCAACCAGAATTTAAATATTTGAAAAACTGGCTGGTAAGTACTCTTGCGATTATACTGACAGAAAATAACACAAAAGGACATTTTGCAGTTATGTGTGCAGTTTGCGTTATATATAAATATATATATATATGTACTATGTGGTTTACAGAAAAGGAAAAAATTGACAATTCTTTATTAGTTTTATTAGTCTACAACACTGGCAATATACATTTACTTAATAATAAGGAAAGATGGTCTATACCTGTTGAACTTACCCACTGTAGTCCAAAACATAATATACCTGTTGTATTTACATACCTTCACACACACTCAGTCACTGTTTTGCGTTATATACTTTTGCTAAATTGAAATGAATATCACCTGGCTGATGAACGTGCAGCATACGATGGACGCTTCCTGCTGAGATGATCCATCCACATTGAGAGCCACCTCACCTCAAGACCACAGAGGGCGTTGCCACAGGAACCACCACAAAAGCGATCACCAGGGCAACAAGCCTCCAGCTGTCTTCATCATCATCACTTTGGATGACTGGATCAATAGAACTGAGTCACTTTAAAAGTCCAGGTCCAAGGAGTTGTGCAGCAAAATGATCTCCTTTTTATTTAAAACATGTTCCCGTTTCCTAAAGATGATGAATTACTGAAGCATCTTCCTTCAGATTCACAGACTTCTAATGGCTCTTCTACTCAGAAACCCTCTAAGCAAAACCTGGGCAGACCGAAGGCCCCTTTAGGGATAGACTGCCATGATACAACAGTCACAATATCTTAAAAATGAATTAATAATACTATAATTTGCCTTAAATAAGTGTCTGACAGTAAGGGATAATGATGTTTTTATATGAGGTTACAAGAATACCCATAATATGACAATGCAGTAAAAAGATCCAAATAACCTGATAGTTACATGACAACACAGCACAAACGTGTCAGTGTGTATATTTTTTCTGTTTTTATTTTCATTTTATAAATTACAAAAACAACATACAGTGAAGCTCAAAAAATAGGCACAACCAGGCAAACTCGAACGGTGGGGGTGGGTGAGGAGTCCTACACTGTGTGGCCTTCTGGGGGGTATATACAAGCTCAATGTACATGGTTCAAGCAAAATAGCTGGTGATCCAGTTTATGAGAGGACAGCATGACATTGTTCCAACTGGACCCCACAGTATACTCTGATTTTAGTTCTGGAGCATCTCTCTTCCAGAGGCCATGTTTAAGAAGTTCGTGTAAGAGGATTTAAGTAAGAAAGTGTACGTCATGAGTCCCTCCACATTTCTAAAAATGATCTGCTGGAATAGAGGTGAAAATTAATGGAAGAGAACGGAGCTGCTGCAGTCCGACCAAAGTGTGTTCAAATCTTTCACGGTGGCTTCAGTAAATAGTGTCAGCTGGTGAACAACCACATTCCTCCTAATAAACTACAAAGTGACGCAGATGAAAGGTGACCATATTCTAAGCTCCATGTCTGCTTCCTAGAGTAGCTTAACACGCTCATGAGAGAAAGGAGAAAACATGCATTATGGATAAAAATAAAACATTTAAGAACCCTTACTGGAACTTACTGGTAGAGTTGGGAAACATGTTTTCCCATCTCCAGGAAGAAACCTTTGTGTACCCAGTTACTGCGTCTTCGATGGTCAAAATGGTAAAAAAAAAAGTGTTAAAATGTGGTTGTAGGAAGAAGCCCTCCTCTCCGTGACCAGTCAGGAATCAGAGAAATCTGACTGCTTCTCTGGTGGGTGTGTAAACTACGTGACACACAGACTTTAGTGTATTTCCTGACTTGTGAAATTAATCCATAGATTTAATTTGTACAACTACTTGTTACACTTACAAATTTGGAGATACTAGTTACAAAACGTGTACAAGTTACAAAACGTATGTCCCGATCCGAGCTCCATAGAGGTTATGTCAAAGTAAACACTTGAAACGCAGCTTAACAGCATTAAGTTCTTACGGAGCAAAGCTGCTTCTTACCTCTTTTTTCCCCCAATTCAAGACATTTTAAGTCTCAAGCCTCAAACCCATTCCAGATAAAGCTGAGTGCATAGATCTCACTAACATAGAGGCTGAAGTCAAAATTAGGTACATGTGAAATATTAGCATTTTAAAGGTCCAGTTTGTAGCATTAACAGGGATCTATTGGCAAATTAAATATATCGCAGACAAATAGACTTATGAGTGTCGGTTAATGTCTGAGAGGGATTTACTTATGAGAGTAAATTTTCTTTTTTAAACCAAAAGAATAAGAATGTGCATCTACAGGAGCTGAAAGACACAAAATGTGAAAATCTTTTATTTGGAGTAATCATTGAGAGTCTTTAAACTGCAATGTACCAACACGGATCATGTGATGCATCCTGTATTTCAGGCCGTTTTGTTCACCGAGATGAGGGTAAAAAGGAAAAATTAGATCTGAACTGCCATCAATGGACCGCAAATAAGCTCAAGTAGCCAGTTTACATGCTGGACAGATAAACTGATGCTTCACTTTACGCAGCTAACAAGTCTTTTGTTAAAGAATTTAGTGCTTAGAGGAATTTTTTTGGTCAGTTAAATCTTTTACTTCATTCACTAGAACTGGACTCTCTCCTGTGTGGACCATAAAGTGTTTAGAAAGACTACTTTGTGCACTAAATCTTTTACCACAAACATCACAGCCAAAAAGTTTCTCTTTCGTGTGGACTCTCATGTGTTTCTTAAGACATGTGCTCTGGCTAAACCTTCTTCCACAGACGTCACAGCCAAATGGCTTTTCTCCCGTGTGGACTCTCATGTGCGTTTTAAGACGAGTGCTTTGGCTAAACCTTTTTTCACAGACGTCGCAGCCAAACGGTTTCTCTCCCGTGTGCACTCTCATGTGCGTTCGAAGACACGTGCTTTGAGTAAAAGTTTGACTGCAAACATGGCAGCTAAAGGGCTTCTCCCCGGTGTGGATTCTCATGTGAGTATTAAGATTTGTGCTCCGATTAAATCGTTTGCCACAAGTATTACAAAGAAATGGCTTCTCTCCGGTGTGAACTCTTCTGTGTTTTCTAAGAGATGTGTACTGGCTAAATCTCTTACTGCAATCACCACAACTAAACGGTTTCTCTCCCGAATGCACTCTCATGTGCGTCCGAAAATCTGTCACTCGGCAGAACTTCTTACTACACACCTCGCAGCTATAAGGTTTCTCCCCCGTGTGGATCCTCATGTGCACTTCAAGGTCTTTCTTACGTATACACTGCGTGCCACAGACTTCACAGGTAAACGGTTTTTCTCCCGTGTGGACTTTCATGTGCGTCTTGAGACTTGTGTTTTGGGTAAATCTTTTTCCACAAACATCACAGCCGAAAGGTTTTTCTCCTGTGTGGATTCTCATGTGCGCCTGTAGATCTGTTTTAAGGCTACATCTTATTCCACAAACATCACAGACAAACGGTTTCTCTCCTGTGTGGACTCTTCTGTGTGTTTTAAGATGGATCTTTTGGTAAAAATTTTTCCCACAATCATCACAGGTAAAGGATCTTTCTCCGGTGTGGAACATCATGTGTGTCTTCAGAGATGAGTTGTGGTTAAATCTTTGCCCACATTCACTGCAAACAAAGGGCTTCTCTCCCGTGTGGACTCTCACGTGCGCCTTAAGACTTGTGTTTTGGTTAAATCGCCTGCCACAATAATCACAGCCAAAGGGCTTCTCTCCTGTGTGGATTCGGATGTGCGTTTTAAGATTTTTCTTTTGTGTAAATCTTTTACTACAGTAATCGCAGGAAAAGGGCCGCTCTCCTGTGTGGAGTCTCATGTGAACTTTAAGCTCTTTTTTCAAGCTGTATTTTTTACCACAAACAACACAAGAAAAAGGTTTTTCCCCAGTGTGAATTTTCATGTGCTCCGTAACATTGGCCTTTTGGTAAAATCTTTTACCACAGTCCTCACAAGCAAAGGGTTTTTCTCCGGTGTGGAACCTCATGTGGATCTTAAGATAAGCCTTTTGGATGTATCTTTTTCCACACACCTTGCAGGCAAAAGGTTTCTCTCCTGTGTGGACTCTCATGTGCGTCTTAAGATTTGCATTTCGGTTAAATGTTTTTCCACAGTCGTCACAGACAAAGGGCTTCTCTCCTGTGTGGTCTCTCATGTGTACTTTGAGATTTTGTTTTCGACTAAATTTTTTACTGCAAACGTCGCAGGAAAAATCTTTCTCTCCGGTGTGAACTCTCATGTGTTCTTTCAGACAGGTCTTGTCGTAGAATCGCTTTCCACAGTCATCACAGAGGAAAGGCTTCTCTACTGTGTGAACCTGCATGTGCCTCTTCAGAGACTGCTTGTGGAGAAACTGTTTCTCACACTCAGAGCAGCTGAAGGATTCTTTGGCAGCGTTGGTACTATTACAAACTAGATCGTGATTTAGCTCTGACTCGGGTGCCCCATCTTCTGTTTCACTTTCTGAATCTGTAGATTTCTGCATGTAAGACTCATCGTTTTCTTCAGCCATAAAATGGTCAGAAGCATTTTCATCAGTATTTTCTGGTGAATAACTGTGTGGATCTGTGTTACTGGCTGTTTCTGGTCCACTACTGTCCTCTTCATCTGTTTCTGTTTTAATATGATGAGCTAAGCTGCAGGTTGGAAGTTCTGACTCATCATTGTCTTCAGTTTTGATTTGAAGCTGTGAGGACTGAGGTTTCTCTTCATCATCTTCACCCTTCACAGTAACAAGAGTGAAGGAGAACCTGGTGATATCACTCTCCTCTTGCCCATTATGCTGTTCTTCCCCCTGACTTATCCAGTGTTCCTCCTCTTCTTCCTTTATGTGGAGGTGCTCTGGGTCCTGCTGGTCTTGACTGGGGCTCCATTCACTGGGAAGCTCTTCTATAATCACCGATAGCTGCTGGACATCTGCAGGTAACACTGAAAGAAAAATGTAATTCAAAGCACAACTGTGAGTTTACATGTAAAAGCTGGACAGACAAGGGAAGGGGGTGTGGAGAGAAGAGAGGAGGAGAAGGTCAAGAAAGGGAAAAAAAAAATACAACAGGTAAAAATTAACAGGAACAACAACATAACCAAAACAGAGAAGCCAGACAAGCTGCTGCTACACCTATAATGTAATTTAAAAGGGGGGGGGGGGGGGTTCATTACGATTAATTACAAAAAAATTTAACACATAACAAATTTTTTTGCACATTTAATTGCAGTTTGCATTCCAAACAACATGGAACGGTTGTCAGTGCACCGTTTCCAGTACACCAATTAAAGCGACGCACGTGTCAGAGCTTGGGCGCTTTATTTAGCAAGTTTTTGGATCTCTAGAATTTCTATTTTATAAAAATCCAACTAGCAACAAATCTAGAGATTTTTTCTGGTGATATTGGAGACTGACATGAAAGCACATAATGTTTACACAATGAGCAGAGGTGCAGACTTTGGCCACGCCCCCATCCAAACCCTGACCCCACCCTGGTTTACTGTCAGATATTAATGACTATTAATGAAGAGTGTGGAGGAAAACACTAAAAAGTTAAAAGTACTGTAACATGTTGTAGTATCTATGGAGCTGCTAGTTACAGGACTTAAAATGGCACTTTAGCTTTAGATCTGTTGAGTTTGGGGCCAGGAATATTTTCTATTTCTTTTTCTAATGTTTGGAACTGAAATGCAATTAAATGCATTTTCCAGACATTCCCAAGCTTGAGTTTAAAATATTAATGTCGGTGTCTATAACTTAATTCAGTCGTCTACTAAAACACACGCTCACACGGGTGAGCACACACTCACCATTGGACAGTGTGTGTTGTAAAATATGTAACGCCGCTCCCCTTCCTGTTCCATTCTTAAAATATTTGCGAGGGCAATAACAACATTAGGGCGGCATGGTATGAGGAAAACGTGATATGGTACGACACTGATGCCAATGTGATCTGCAGTAAGTACAATTTGATGGTGCTTTGATGCCTTCTCATTCAGAGCTCCATCTTTCACCTCCAGTCAGTTTTAGTCAATACTAAAAATCATGTTCAGTCTCCGAAAGAGACATAAAAGGCAGCGGCACAGTGGTCTGCGCAGTCATAAAAATACATTGTGGCTCCTTTATTCTTTTTGTGGGCCTTTACATCAGTTATACTGCTCAACATTGCTCCAGCAGTTTCCTGTGGAACTGTTTGCTTCGTCAGGGCACAGATCCGAAGGGGCCCAGAAGTAGGACCAAATTACGCACATAAAAGACAAACAAGACAGAAAACTGCTCTGCATTTGTCTTTAGAATAGAGCATCTCTACTTTCTCCATGTAAAAAACAGCTTCTCTTTTAAACAGTTTCACACGATGCTTGCAAATGGTCTGTAATAAGGTAAAACCCAGGCAGTAGTCAACACCAGCCGTGTTTGCATGGAGCACTAACAGCTCCTGAAACGAATGAAACGAAGAGGGGGATCAGGTTTTGGCTGTGGCAGCATCAAAGCTGTGGAAGAGCTGCCTTCAAACATTAAACAGCCCTCCTCTGTCTGTTTTATAAAATCCCTTCATCTATAATATATATATATGTATAAAAACACTTATTTTCCTTGACTTTTAAGACTAATTCAAATCTAGTTGTATTTATAGAGCACTTTTCATTTATTAAAGCAAAGTGCTTTACATAATAAAGAAAAAAAAATTTACATATTAAAAGCACAAGCCTTCTCTCTCACATACACACGGGTGTTTTACTCGGACACAAACACACACATACTACATGCACATACAGTCTCGCGCCTAGTTTCTATCTCTAATAGAATATAAATATAAAAACATGAACCAAAATAAACAAATGGCTTGGCACTGCTGAGCCAGTTGAAGAAACAATGTCTCAGGGTTGTGTCTCCACCGAGAGCCGCCCCACCTCCATAAATCAAATCAAATTTTATTTACAGAGGGCTTTTCATGCACAAAGAAACAGAGTGCTTTTCATAATAAAAACTGATCATGCATATTAATAACAAAATTTAAAAGCCTTCACACTCCAGAGTATATAACAGGAACTTAAAACACACCTCACAGTAGACTCTTTCACACACAATCTCACACACATACAAAGTGCATGTACACTCCCCCCCACCTGCCCAGACCCCTTTCTGTATGAACATGAACCATGGCAACAACCCCCCAGACAGAGCAGGTAGAGCCACCAGTGTTCCCCAGGAGGAAAACACTGGTGTTAAACAGTCAAAACAAGATTAAATAAACTTATCAACAAGAAGAACTGACAAGAGTAACAAGAATAAAAATAGGATTAAAGGAGTTTAGGAATGATTAAATAAAGTCAAACAAAGGAGTTTAAGAAACTGTTTACTTGGGTAAAACAAAACAATAAAATGGAGAGCCACATAATTAGGTGGTATTTAAAATGAATAAAAAATATATATAATTGGATTAGTGAAAATCAAAACTAAATCAAATCAAATTAAGCTATAAGCTAAACTAAAAAGAAAGGTCTTAAAGGGAACGTATCATGCTTTTAAATCCTTCCTTTTCACAAATAAATCATTAATTTATGGTTTATATAAAGTAA
>JBAFTA010000024.1:2523874-2536680 GCA_036919975.1 Melanotaenia parkinsoni | reverse complement strand
ATAATAATAATAATAATAATAATAATAATAATAATAATAATAATAATAATAATAATAATAATAATAATAATAATCATGTTGTGATGCGTCTTTAGGCTGGATTTTTTTACAACTCTTCTTTAATTTTTTCTTTTTAACAGAGCGACCACAACGTGTGAGTTAATGGTGTTCTGTCAGACACCATCATCTCTTCCACTGGATCCCCACAGGGCTGCATCATCTCAGTTATGGTGTCCTTGCTGAGCAGTGATGACCCTGATCACGGCTCTGTAGAGAAGGAGCTCACCGACTGGTGCAGGTCGTCCTTAAATATCAACATCAGCAAACAAAAGAAATGTGCATCGACTTCCGGAAGAATCCTCCGAACATCTCTCCTGTCAGGATTGAGGACTAGGCAGTAGAGCTGGTGAACACTAACCCTGGATGACAAGCTGACCTTTGACCTTCATGTGGACGCTGTGTGCAGGAAGCTCACCAGCATGTATTTTTATCAAAGCTTTGTAGTTTTAATGTTGACTGGGCTTTCATGCAAATGTTTTAATCTTGTTCTGTTGAATCACTTTTTTTAACCCTGGTTATGTTTTAATACTGTTTTTCTATAAATAAACGAGCCTTGCCTTCTCCATCATTTTGTGTTATACTTCCTTCTCCTTTTGCAGCTGTGTTCATTCCTTCACCCCCTTGAAACTTTGGTCTGCCTTTTTATTGTTTTTGTTATTTTTGTATGTAAAAACTCGTAGAATCTAAACTATTTTAATTCCAGTATTTTAACACCTACACATGATGTTTCCGGCCTCAGCTGTCAGTTTTGGAGGTAAAATGATGTAAAATAATTGTATGAATAGATATAGCAGCATAAAGGCCGACCAGAAGAAGAAAGCAGAATTTATTACTAACAGAACTTTGTAGAAATAACACACAGATCAAGCCTTTATTCAACAGAAACTATTTCCATATTTACCAGATGGTCTCTGAATAAACACCACAGTTTGTGGCTGAATTGTAAACCTCATGAACAGGATATAAATGCCTGGAAAACTTCCGTAGTTCACCTTAAGCAGAGGTCTGCAACCTTTACAATCCAGAGCCATTTCCCCCTCAGCCCAGCTAAATAAAACTCTTTAGAGACGCAAATATAACGAGACCTTTTGAAAAAAGACAACTTATAATTTTTGATAAATATCTACTATATTATTTTTTTTTAATTTTTGAAGAACCACAATTGCATTTCTATTTTAGATTTTAAAAAAAGAAAAACATAAAACTTTTGCAAAATGAGAAGACTTTCTTCTATGGGCTGTTTGTGGAAAATGATGTAAAAAAAAAAAAAAGAGATAAATTAGAAAAAAATAATAAAAATCTTGTTAAAAACCTGCATTTAATATTATATCTATATTTAAAAACATTACATAGTTCTTTAGCATTTTTAGCCATGTATGAAGAGCCACTGTGGAAGGTCCAGAGAGCCACTTGCAGCTCCGGAGCCGCAGGTTGAACACCCATGACCTAAATGTAAGTTATCCATCACAGTTCACCCCACAGAGTTAAACATTACTGTTCCTGAGACCCTGATGATGGTAGAAGAGATAGACCTCATGAGTGCCATGAGTGCCAGAGAGTTTTAAGGGTTAAAGAACAAAAAACTTCCAACTTCATAGCAAATTTAGTTTAACCGAAGCAAAGATGAAATGAGATAAAAAGTCCTGTAAGGAACTAGTTTTCTTTTCACCATATTAAAGCAGCCTTACAGTGTGAGTTATAGCACGAGTCAATATGCTACAATGGATGTTGACTTACTGGGATCTTTGCTGTCTTGTGTCTCCTCCTGCTCTGATGTGGATGCTGCAGATATAGGGGGCACCAAACCGAGCCCTTGTGGGTCATCTGGTTGACAGCCCCTCGCTCGAGGCATCTCTGCTTCTTTTCACAGTCCTCGTCTGCAGCTCAAGAATGTTTTTGTAGGTTTCATTTAAAAGCACATATGTTGAATCTTCTGTTTTTTATTATGCAGCCACCTGAAACTAGAGTCACACAAATGTCAAGTGTTCAGTTATTTTAGTGTTTTCTTTTTTTTCTTTTCTTCTTTTTTTGGTCAAAGTGTGAGGAGCCACATCAGCTGGAGGTAATTATACTGATATAAAATGACACCCAGTTTCTGTTAACCTGGTCATGTCAAAGCCACATTTTTACAGTGATACTAGCATCATTTACAGCTGACACTGATCATGACTCTGACACATATGTCATGACTTTATGGAAATTAACACACATTAAAACACATTACAAAGAAGAAGTCTGTGCCAGAGACATTTATATACTGAGATAAAGCTAAAATGTCTTAATAACTCCTTCCATGTCAAGTTCATAAAAGAAATGAAAACTCACAACTGATTGTTGGACAAACTTAACTTCATAATAGGTCAAAATTAACAATTCTGTGGTCAGCAGAGTCCTCTAGAGGCCTAACTGATGATAGTTAAATTATTTTAACTCAGACTATGAGATCTGAACATGTCACACCTTTACAATGGTCAGTCACAGAACAGATTTTAAAACCCCACTGATCGTCTACTAATCCCAGAATGGTTTAAGCCCAGAATAATTTTGTCATATGTTCAGATAATATAAACTTAGCTCAAACTCAGCTCAGCTAGTCCAAACCAGAGTCCAGAGAAAACATGGAGAAGCAGCATTTAGCCTTTCATGCTGCAAAAAAATGGACAAACTACCAGTAGAGATCAGATGTAGACACTTTTAAATCCAGGTTAAAACTTTTATTTTCTCCTGCATCTATGCCTGAAATCTGCACAGTAACGTTTACATGATCTAGACTGCAGTTTGTGTTTAAATCTTTATCCAAACTGTTAATTCCTCACCCTGGAACCTTTTTTTTCTAGAATTTCATCAGTCTTGTTTTACCTTAGATTCTCTTACTGGCATCCATTTCCAGTTGGTTTAGAAACTATTGCAACTTTTTGGGGGGAAAAGAAAAGAGAAGACGAGGCGGCACGTAAATTAAAGTTGTGTTTAGCTATCCTTTAACTCCCTTGTTCATGCATCTGATGCTTTCGGCTTTTATCTTCGTACCGTCAAAACAGGACCAAGACTCACCATGGTCACGACCAGATTTTACTACAATTTTAGAGAAGGAATTCTGGGTTTATAGCAAATGTGATTATAAAGAAGAAGGCCCAGTTAAGCAATTGTTTATAGAGATAGACAGATCTGGTTCTGTTTGTATCTCCTTTCTTTTATTCCTTTTAGTTTGTTTTAATTTCTCTATTATTAATGTTTCTTTTACACCCTGATGTGATGTTTTTAATGTTATATGTTAAGCGTTTTGAGTTTTATTGTACATCAAATGTGCTATACAGATAAATTTACATTACTTTGCTGGATACTGGATTCTTAGTCTGTAATGAAAATGGTAATAAATGTCAAGAAAGCGTATGGCTCGACTGTGTCTCTCCTAAAACAATTAAAAAAAAAACTGTGATGATGTTAGAAAGGGACGTTTGTCCGTGACTCCCACCTGGAAAAGGCCACGCGGATGTTTTTCTTGCCGTCTCCTCCTCCGGTTTTTAATGACGAGGATTCTCGCGCCCTCTCTTTTTCTTTAATCACCATAATCCTCCATTTGTCACAATTTATCTTCTGAACCTTTTCACAACGTTTAATGTTCGGCCAGCAGCCACAAAACCTTTGCACTAATAATAAAAACCTCTGCACTAATAAGGAACGCTTCTCCTCAGTCCCACCGTTATTTACTTCCCTCTGCAAACACAATACAGCAGTCACGTGGTTCCCACTGTCATTCACCCTTGCTGGTAATGTATAACCTACACATTAGTTTAGTGGTGAAAGAAGTATTTTAAAAAATCTTACAGCAACTACATAAAATATATACTATAAACGATAAGGAGAATAATAGTGATGTATAATGTTTTTCCTGCCCCGATTTCTTCTTCAACTATTTTATTGGCAATTAACAAACCAATTTAACAGAGCTTCACTGCCACCATCTGCAATAGAGTGTAAATGGGAGATCTCTCTGTACTGAATTCACTAAATTTTATTTATTTACTTACTTATTTATTTATTTATTTGTTTGTTTGTTTGTTTTTGCTGGCTTTATTTGTATTTGATGATGTGAGACAGTAATGTTCGATGTTGGATATAAACTGCTGAAAAAAGCCTAGGATGAATGGGAGAAGCTGAATTTAAAGAACTGTGGGCTGGTTTTGCAAGGCATCAGATTTCCATTCCTCCCTCATTTCTTTAGATTAAACAGCTTTTAGTCAAATAAAACTAAATCTAACCAGCCAACAATTATTATTCCTCACACAATGTCACATTTTCTCTGGATGGAAAACTTGATGAATGTTCATCATCACTGACATCCAGCTGCCGGAGCTTAATGCTACTCTCTGGTTGGAGACAGTTTTAAATAACATTACTTTATCTGTATCAGTACCTTTATTCTGTATATTTATATATATATTATGCTTATATGCACACGAGAGAGGGCGCTAGCAGGTTGCCTGTGCATTTTGTGGTGGAAACTGGAGGACCTACTGGTGGGCACTAGCCATCAAGCCGAAGTAGGCCTTTCTCTTTACGCTGTCTCCTGATGAGCTGTGTTGAGTGACATGGAGCCAAACAGTTGAGTGAGTCATATTTAACTTTGTTACATTACAAAATTATAAATCAGTTCAACTACAGTGACCTTAGACCTGAAAGTCATAGTAATGCATGTTAACTTATTACTGCTTTAAATTAATTGCTATACATTAAAGCTACTGAAGTTTGGCAGATTTTTGCCCTTGGCGCCCTCTAACAGCAAATTCAGCATCCATTGCAAAACAGGTCTCTCTTGTTAACCAGACTGTCTCCTAAATTACCCACCCGTAAAAAAAAGGTTAAATAAAATAAATAATTCAGCCTCTTCTCTAAGCTCTCTCAAACCAGTTTAAGTCAGACCGAGACTTATTTGCTAGCTCAGATAATGTCCTCCGGTGTTGCTGCAAAGTAAAAAAACAGCTGTACTTTATGCTGTTGTGAAGTTTAGCTTTTCAACTGCAGGACGACAACTCCAGGACGACAGCTGCAGGACGACGGCTGCAGGACGACAACTCCAGGACGAGTGGCTCCAGGATGACAGCTGCAGGACGACGTCTCCAGGACAACTGGGTCCAGGATGATTGTCTCCAGGACGACGACTCCAAAATGATTGGCTCATGGACGATGGCTCCAAGGCGATTGGCTCCAGGACGACGACTCCAGGACGACGTCTCCAGAACAACTGGCTCCAGGATGATTGTCTCCAGAACGATTGGCTCATGGACGATTGGCTCCAGGACGATGGCCGCAGGACGACAGCCCCAGGACGATTGGCCCCAGGATGATGGCTCCAGGACGACTGTCTCCAGGATAACGGCTCCAGGAATGTACATACTGAATTGTCAACATGCCATCAAAAAAGCCAAAACAGCAATAAGATTAACCAAAGTGATTAAACAGTAAAATAAATAAAGAAAAAAATACAATTTAAAAAGTACTCCAATGCAATTTGTATAAGTCCATTTAAAGTTGTAATGAAGTTAAATTAAGTTAATTTAAAACGTAATAGTTCATATCAACTAGTTCAAGGGCAGTAAATATGTTTTGATTGGCATCAGGATTATGATGGGGGTCCTTGGCAAATTTTCTCCCCTGTAAGAGGCGCCTGGCTTAAAAAAGTTTGAGAAGTCCTGCTGTAAGGAGCTTCGTAGTGGAGAAAAGTGTCGTTCAGGCTTCTTTGTGCACTGCAAAGGTGACACAGACTTCCCAAGCATTTGCTATTACTACTGCATCATTCACCAGCTGGCGATTTGCGCAGTAGTACCTGGCATTGATCATGTGATGACTCCCGTTGAGAAGAGCATAGACAGCATCTGTTCCAAAGCCGAGCAACGCTGGATATTCAAGGTATAACCTTTTCTGAATGACCACTTAAGACTTGGCCCTTATAAACATGGATGTGTATGAGAAAACTGAAGCACCATTAACAAGAAATGAGGTTTTATTGAGATAGGCATTACATACAGCATCTTCAACAGGTAGACACTGGATTAAAACTTTAATTTTCACTTTACAAACTTTGCACAATGAAATTAGCCCCATCTGACAGGATTACTTCAAGCAGATGAATTTCAGAGAGAACAAAGCTGGTTAGGGTGTAAACCTACAGCTTCTATGTGGCTTAACAGGAAACGCGTTTTCCACTGTAAGAAATATCCGCTGTCATCATGCGAATTAGGTGACTGTCAGCAAAATATTCGTCCCCTGCGGGATTCGAAGCCTGCTCTCACATATGGGAGAATGATGCGCCAACATCTGAGCTAAACAGCCGCTACACACCGCGATCTGTTGCATTTCCATAGCCAACTATACCTTTACTTGGTAGGTAGGGTATAAGCTAGATAGCGATAGATGCATCAGCTCTGTGATAACATGGCACAACACCTTCCTTGAGTTATAACGATGATACTTAGGTTGCAGGAAAATGGTTCAGTTTCTCACCTCAAACTGAAAATACCCCAGATAATCGGCGAATAGAACAATTCATATTTTGATTATGCTTATGCTACTGTAAAATAGAGCTGTGTTTAAATTAATGCAAGTTCACTTGAGATGATCATCCATTATACATGACTTTCTGCTGATGTCTCAAACTTTTTCTTTAATCTTATTGTTTGAACCCAGTTAACGTGTACCAATTATGACCGCACAATGTACCATTTCTGACCCATTTCTTACTATTTTCTTTACTTACTAAAAAACAAAAGGCACCAACATAAACACTGCACACTGGATGCCACCAAGTCACCTTAACAAACACCTCGGATAGAACCCAAGTCTCCTCAGGACCACAAAGGCTCTGGTCCAGACAGATGACACCTCCACCCTGACATGATCCCTAAAATCACAATAAAAATTTTGAGTTTTACACAGGTTCAGAAGATCAATGGTTGTGTTCTATAATCTGCTTTTCTAATGGCCTGGAGTTTATGACAGAACGCTTTCCTAAATGTGTAACAGCAGGACCATCAACTGAGCGTCAGACTTTCAGGACCTGTTTTTAACTTCATACATGTGGTTAGGTGGTAGGCTTCACTTTGGAAGGACAATCAGGAGGGTTATATTCTTCCAATGTCCTGTGCTCCATTATATTTACCAGCCATATATGTTTAGGGTTTTTTCCTGTTGTCATAGAAATCTCATAAAGACCAATAAATTCTTTACAAGGCACTAAATACTTGTCAACATACCTGGAACACACTGCCTGTTGCTCTTTCTCAGATATATTCATCATCTCGGAGAACTACAGGTGCAGAAGTCATACTTCCGTCAGGATTCATTCTGAACCACAGCATTGGTTTGGTATTTTAACTAAATAATTTTACCATCAGAGGGTTGTTTTTATACATCTTTCTTTACTGGTTACATCAGATGACCACATTAGTTTTAATATTCATAATAATAATATTTCCTCTGTCAGTGCCCCTTCCTGCCCCCTCATACAAACGTTTCTAGTCTGCATATCTAAGTATAAATTCTTTCTACCACCTGTCAACTGTGTGGTTAGAGAAAGGTCCTGCTCTATTTGTATCTAAGAACCTGTTCATAATTACCTCTCACCACATTCATGGCCCCTAAAAGGTGAACCCGACGATCCAAAATCTGCTCAACACCAATGATTTTGAGAAAACATCCCTTTGTTTTATCTAGATATCTAAACCAGATCCGTCTGGCTGTTTTACGACCAGCTGATTTTACTGTAGTGGCACCAGCAAACCTGAAAAGTAATGTCATGAAATAAATGCAAAATAAGAAGCTAAGTGAAACCGACTCCTCTGGTTTAGCGTCAAAATCCTGCTAGTTTTCTTCCCCCTCAGCAGGAGCTGAAAGGTAAACAAGAGAATATTACGAGATAAAGAATCTGATATCTGAAAAACAAATGCGGTAGAACAGGTCGTCCAGTGACCGGAAGGTTGGCGGTTCAAATCCCACTACCTGTCATCTGTTGTGTCCCTGGGCAAGGCACTTCACCCTCCTTGCCTCCAGTGTTAGCATCACTGTTGTATGAATGTTCGGTGGTGATTGGCTGCCATGTTTTCCCAGGACGGCTGTGGCTACGAACGTAGCTTACCATCACCAAGTACGAACGAAGAGCGAAGGAATAATGGATATCATTAAAATAAATCAAATCCATTATTATTATTAAAATCCGGACCTTTAACAAGCTCTATGAGGGTAGATTTTACCCTAGATCATACTTCCATCCACCTCACTGCTCTCCGTGCCTTCAAAGCCACTCGATGGATCAGTTTCTCAATTTCACTTCAATGTATGGACCATATTAGACCTAGACTCCACTGAGTAGTTAAAAAAACTGGTGTAACATACAGGACTGATAAAACATGTCATTACACAGCTAAAATACTTGTTTTCACCATAATAAAATTATTTATTTACTGCAAGTGACTGGTTTGTCCAGATAGTTAACGTTTTCTTCATCATAAACTACAACAGAATGGTTTCTCTCGTTATGGTCTCTCCCGTTTGCCTTTAGGTTAAATATTTAACCACAAACATCTTTTTTCCTACATTAACCGTCTTGTATCTGAAGATATGCCCTTTGGTTAAATCCACTTCCAAAAACATCTCAGCCATCTGGTTTCTCAGCTTTGTGGGCTCTCAGATGTTTTGCAAGACTTCCTTGATAACCGAACCGTTTACCACAATCATCACAGCCAAACGGCTTTTCTCCCGTGTGGACGATCTTATGTGTCTTAAGATAAACCTTCTGGTTAAATCTTTTGCCACAAACATCACAACCAAACGGTTTCTCACCGGTGTGGAGTCTCATGTGGGTCTGAAGGTACTCCTTTCGGTTAAATCTTTTACAACAAACATCACAAGCAAACAGTCTGTCTCCTGTGTGGACACTCATGTGTGCCTTCAGATTTGAGTTTTGTTTAAATCTTTTCCCACAGACATTACAGCCAAATGATCTTTCTCCAGTGTGAACATGCATATGAATCTTAAGATTTGTTTTGCAGTTAAATCTCTTCCCACAAGCCACACAGCCAAAGGGCCTTTCGCCCGTGTGGATTCTCATGTGTGTCCTAAGATTTGAGTTTAGACTGAATCTTTTATTACACACATCACAGCCATATGGCTTCTCACCCGTGTGGACTCTCATATGTTTCTTTAGACACGTGTTTTGGTTAAATCTTTTACCACAAACATCACAACCAAACTGTTTTTCTCCTGTGTGGAGGTTCATATGTGACTTCAGGTGTGATTTGTTGTTAAATCTTTTACCACAAACGTCACAGCTGAAAGGTTTCTCCCCTGTGTGGACCTGCCAGTGTCGTTCAAGCGAATACTTGGTGTTGAAAAGTTTTCCACAGTATGAGCAGGGGAAGGACTTTTTGGCCGTGTTACATCCTTCAACATGATTTCCAACTGATTCAGTGGTCCACCAGTCAGGGTCTCTGTCTTCTGGTTTATGTTCAGAATCAGGGGATTTTTGACAAAAATCATCATCATCATCACTTACTTCAGTCTCTGAAGAGTCTGAAACCTTTACATTGGGATGATTAGCTTGCAAACACCTATGTGGATATGGGTTCTTGTCTTGCTCTGGACAACCACAGTCCTCTTCATCCGTTTCTGCTTTTGTCTGCGTCGCTGAGCTGCAGGTTGGAGGTTCTGTCTCTCTGTTGGTTTCACTTTTGAACTGATGAAGCTGTGATGACTGAGGTTTCTCTTCTTCATCTTCACTCTTGACAGTAACAACAGTAACTGAGAACCGGCTGATATCGGTCTCCTCCTGCTCATGGAGTTGTTCCCCCTCCTGGTTAGTCCCGAGTTCCTCCTCTTCCTCCTTTATGTGGAGGAATTCTGAGCCTGGCTGGTCCAGACTGGAACTCCAGGGGTCCTCTTCTTTAATCAGAAAAAGTTGCTGGACATCTACATCTGAAACACAAATGTACATTAAGAACAACAACCATTTTTCTGATCCCCATTCAGTTTAAAATTCTTCTAAAAAAATCTTTATAACAAGTTTGAGGCTAAAGCCTACGACATAATCTGTCCAGGGCAACGGAAAGGATAAATGAAGATTATTATTATCTCTTTTCTGTTGTTGTCAATATGGGAATGTCTTTTAAAGGAGTTTAAGGACTTTAAATTTTTAAATAATGATTAAAAATACACAGAAAAGAATTAATTCAATGCAAAAAGGAAACATATAGTGAAATATATAAACAAATAATGCAAAAATGAAAGACAGTGCTTAGATTATTTTTATAATTATAAGTCTATAGATGTCCACATTTATTTATAGTTTTATCAGCAGCTTTGTCTACAGATTTCTACATTTAGTTATAATTTATTATCTTTTGTGGCACTTCAATCGTTCCATAACTTATGACTTGGTTATTTAATTATAAAAAAGTAAAGAAACATGTTTCGTTGAGTGGGTGCTGTGGCATTTTTCAGTACTGCAGTTACAACATTTGGCTACAAGAGGGCGTTGTTGACAACAGAATTGTGCCTCCGTTTCAGTCCATCTAAATAATTATTTTAGGTAACAACTTTCTGTTGTGTGCAAACCTCTTAATTTAAATGAATAATGTTTTGTTAATTATCTATGACAATTAACATCATTTTGTGGTTTACATGACTGAAGTATCACAATGTCCTGTTTCTTTACAAATACAGACATGCAGCCATACGACACCTCCAGACACCTAGCAGTTATTAATCAGATCACTCAGGAAATGGAGCTGCATGATTATGACAAAAAAACATTTTAGTGAAAAAGAGAAGAAAAAAAACTAAAACTTTTTTTGCAATCACAAAAAAATAACTGAGCAACATTTCTGCTAATGTTCAAATCTTTACCAACCAAAGCTGGTCCTACTTATTTACCTGAATACAATGCATTTTATTATTATTTAAAAAAGAAATCTTAAAGCTGTTGATCATTATTTTCATTTATTATTAGACAGAGCGATGTGCTGTATGATGATTTTGGAGAAGACAGACCAGATTAAATTTCTCCACATGTTCTCTTTGGGGGCAGGGCAGGAAGTGCTGGACAATCTCTTGTCTATGCTCTTTTTTCCTCAGCTGTACACATTAGTGTGTGTGGAAAGATGTGGTCTTGAAGGCAGCAGATGTTGCTGTAAAATCTCAGAGGACTTTTTAGCATAAATGCTACCACCACAGAAGTGGAAATGAGCTTTTCCTGGAACAATAATCCAACCCCAGACCATCACCGAGCTTTTGGACTTGACAACAATCTGGATGCTCCTTTTTGCTCTTTGCTTGATTTCTACAAAAAAAAGATCAGGAATACTGACTGATATGACCACAGTCCACGTTCCCACATGCGATGGTCCATCCCAGATGCCTGCAAGCCCAGAGAAGCCGTCACCGCCTCTGAACAAGGCTATGACTCCTTATTTTAGAGCTGGACAAGTGTTTCCTGTGACTACGGCAGCTTCAGTAGGTGAGAGCACACTGGTGAGAGGAAGATGTCTGCAAATTACTTGCATTTTTTTCATTGTTTTTAAAATGTTCAATAATTTCCATACATATTTATTGATAAATTGGAGATAATCTGCTTATTTCTACTCCTCAAAGATTTAGTTTTTCATGGATTCAGCTTTTGTACCAGATCATGACCTGTCTTACATAACTTTATTGTAAAACCTGGCCCTGTCCCAGCTGGTTTTTTTCTTAATGTGCTGCAGGTCTGAAAGGTAAGAACAGTTATATAAAAAGTAAATTACCAAATGAAAACATTAAATATTTTTGTTTTTACTATCTGCAATGAAATAAAAGTTAGTTTGTGTAGAAATGACTGATATTTTCTTATATTTTCTATACTGTGCTAATTTTTTTCGTGATATTGTGTATACGTTTCAGTTAAAGTTAATATATTAGTAACAAAAGTGTGTGACTTACTGAGATCCTTGCTGTCTTGTTTCTGCTCCGGTTCTGATGTGGATGCTGCAGGTATGGGTGGCAACAAACCATGCCCTCTGGGGTCATCTGGTTGAAGGATCTTCCTTTGAGGCATCTCAGCTCCACCTGTGATATCCTCCTCTGCAGCTCAGAAACGTTTCTGTAGGTTTTAAGGCGTATACGCTGGATCTTCTGCTGTTTTTCTAGTACAGCTGTCTGAAGATGGAGTCACAGAAATGTCAACTAGCCAGTTAGTCTTTAACTCTACCAAGAAGCTTAAACAAGCATCTTGATGAATTATCATGTGCACACAAAACTATGTATGTTGTAAAGTCAGCATGTTTATTTAGCGGCTTTCCAAGTTCAATAGATACGGACGGCAAACAAAAGAAATGTGAATGAATATAGACAGAAAACTTGTAAAAGCCCTTTTCACACAGCAGCTGGGGAAAAAAAAAACTACTCAAATTTAAAAACAGTTCTTGTTAAGCTATCCATTATTTTTCTCTGGTCATTTATGTCTCAAACAGAGGTGGCTGAACAATCAGGGAATGATTAATAATGGCACACAATGAGAGGTGTGCCAGCTCCCACTGAACACATACTACTCAATAAGGATCTGTGACAATGTTTAGTGAAACACAACAAATTCATCTTCAGAAATTGGGATCTTTCACTCCACTTGAGGACACAGTCTCAAACCTAGCTGCTAATCGCTCTCCACTGGCTTCCAGTTGCAGCACGCATCAAATTCAAAGCTCTGCTTCTGGCTTACAAAACAA
>JBAFTA010000024.1:2508697-2523774 GCA_036919975.1 Melanotaenia parkinsoni | reverse complement strand
GCTTTGGATAAAAGCGTCTGCTAAATGACTGTAGAATAGAATAGAATAGAATAGAATAGAATAGAATAGAATAGAATCAGTTATTCAGTAGCTCAGTTTGAATAATTCCAGTGAAGAGATTATTATAAACCAAACTGCCCCCCTACCACCACCATATGTGCCTATAGATCTTATAATTGACACCTAAAAGTTACTGAGTCCTAACAGACAAAGTTATTGCTAATTTGTTACTGAAAAGCACCTATTCAAGCATTGCACCTACAAATCAGCTGATATCAGTTCATTTTTCTACAGCAGTCTCAAAGGGGCTTTAAAGAGGGGCCAGAAAGGCCTCATCAATGTAGTAAAATCAGCCAAATGTCAACACACAGTAAAACACGATGACCCTCCTTCAGCTGCTTCACTTTTAGCTAGTTTTAGGACATTAATGCATAAGCTTTTTAATTTAAATTACTATAGCTTGCATTAAAATTAATTCCAGCAACCGTAAAGTGGTCTCAGTTATATAACCTGGCCTTTAAACACTAAACAACAAATACTAATTCTAGTTTTTGTGCAGTAGTATGGAATTATAATCATACTAACATTCATATAGACACGGATAACTGTTCATGTTTCTGCTCATGGTTATTAATTACCTGTCAGACAGAAAACAATTTCGATGTCTCTATGAAAACATCTGTCCCACCTGGGAAAGGCCACGCAGATGTTTTTTCTTGTTTACTGTCGTCGCCTTTTCCGGTTTCATTTTGCTTCGTTAACGATGAAGAGTCACGCGCGTTCCGTTTTTCTTCGGGTACTAAGACCCTCCATTTAGAGCGATTTGGCATCAAAAGTCCTTACAACACCATATGGTTAGAAAACAACTGTGCTACAAAAACCAAATATCTGCTGAAGAAAAACCGCAAAAGCTAATGACCACGCAGTCCTACACTTAATTTGTTCCCCTTTGCAACAGAACGCCACCATCAACATCGTTCCTGCCGCTTCACTCACAGGCTTTCACCCTGTACCTGTAAAAAACACGATGGCGAGATTTTACATGAACAAGGGGCAAAAATAAGTAAATGAATATCAACATTTGAACTTATAAATCAAATTAAACCAAACTTTATTTATAAAAGCCCTTTTCATACCAAAGTCAATACAAAGTGCTTTACAAGATTAAAAAAAAAGATAAATAAAAAAATGAGCACAATTCAATTCAAGAACTTGATCAATAAGACAAAATTCTTGACAACTCCTATACTAAATTGTGGTCACTTTTTCACTTCTTATCTCTTAAAAGTAATTCCAGATAAGTTTCTCCCTAAATAAATAATAAATAATTTGACTTTATTATTTAAAACATTTAAAATATTTAATATTTTTAATGATTTGTAAAACCTAATTGTAGTACACTTGAACTTGAACAACTAAGTTTTAATAGGGAGGTTTTCATAGCATGCATCACATCATGCTTGCAGCATTAACCCACTTTTCATTCATATACATGTATGCCATGACACCCCCACCACACACACAGACACGCACACACACACACCCTTACCGGCCTGGGTGAAGTTTGCTAAACTTTAAAACTATCAAACCAGAGACAAAACGTACACAAAACGAATTAAGATGTGGTACCACATTGCTCCTCCCATGTTTTCAGAAGAATGTTATTGTATTGTTTAGCGCTTAAATGAGAAAATTGATGCAACCATCGTTTTAGCTCATGTCGCTGATGCAAATTCTCATTGCTGGCGGTAGATTAATTAACAGTAAACCTTAAAATCAAATAACTAAAAAGTAGCAGTTGATACATGGACTAATGCAATTTAAAAGTAATCAAAGAATTTAAAAGAAAACCCTTACATTTTAAAAACATTTTGGCTTTTTCGTAGATGTTCTAATTAAATTTGTTTAGTTAGACAAAGAAAGTATGAATACAATAAGCATGTTTCAAGCTAGCAGCTGTTTAGCAGTTGCTAATTGTTCATGTGCATTGGAAAGAAAACACTTAATTTTAAGCAGGATTGTTCTTACATATAATGCCTTTTCACAGAAGTTAATGGATTATGGTTATTTAGTTAATCTAACATAAAAAGCAAATATGGCAAATTATGGAAAAAAAACAAGCATATTTCATGCTAGCAGCTGTTTATCTAGCTCTTATGGTAATGTTAATCTAGCTGAAAGGAGCAACTGTTCTTGAACTCTTTAATGAAAGAAAATCCTTCCATTATAAAACTATTTGGCTTTTTTGTAGAAGTTCTTATTAAATTTCTTCAGTTAACCACATAGTAAAACAAAAAAGCATGAATACAATATGAAAAACATTGTACTTGTGATGATTATCTTTGGAAGAGTGATTTTGGTTGTTAACAATGCCAGCGGGTCTTTGTACTAAACATCAGAAAGACAACATGATCAGTGTTAGGATGGGTGTGATTCAAGCCTATCTTTGCTGCTTCTATCTGCAGCTGTAGGAACAGTAGTATGCCCAGCACACAGGCAGCAGGTTCAGGAGGCACCCAGACACCCCTTTAGCTTGTCCTGGCGGATTTTCTTAGGCGTTCCTATTATAAAGCTTTCAAATTCTAATTCTGAAGTTTTTAGCAGCCACTGCACACTGAAGCAAACAAGGTGAATTCAGCTGGTCACAAACTCACTAATACAGATCACTGAGACCTTCGCACAGCTCATTTAATACCACCTGAGCTCGAGGTTTAAAAGTTGACTTGGACTGATAAATGTAAATTGTAATTCATATGCAAACTGAATATACAACTAGGACTGTTGCAATTTGGACATTTTTAGTCAAAAATTATTTTTATAATTAATAAGTAAATAACCTTACCAAGAATAATAGCCATTTATTGCAAACAAAGACAGGGCATAAATAAATATTTTATATTAAACGCATTTATATGTACACACACAAGCATATAAACATGTTTTATATTCAGGCTTTCTATATTAAAAAGCTATGACATATCCACAGCAAAGGATTGCTCCATTAAAACTATTTGGAAATATGACACCTGTTTTCACAATTTTGGAACAATAACAGATGATCTCTGTAAAACAATCTCTAATAGCTGTGATTATCTGATGTAACTGTTTATTGTGACACACCGCAAATCCACAATGCCAGCTACCGGATGAATACTGTATACAGGATCTAATGCCAAGAATATGATGGCTTTTAATTATGACTATGCTTGTTTATCATGGCTGCCTCACATATTTTGCATTAGACTGAAGCATCATTTGTGAAAATCCTCAGAAATGAATGCAACTGGTTCACAAACAGTGTTAGGACCAATCAAACTGGATATAAGGTCACAGGTTCGACAGCTGTAGAAATGATGGAAAGTTTCAAAGACAAAACAAAGCATGCATGATTTGGAGGGCTTACATACCAACTATAACAGTAGTTCCCAACTGTTTGTCCTCGGGGAACCCCTTCATGCATATACTAAAATGCCATGGACCCCTGCTCCACGCTGTGCTGGAACCATGCTGGTTTTATGCTTTCAAAAATGAGATTCTCACCATAATGTCTGGTAGAGTCCTGTCCTTTGACAAAGCCAAAGTTAAATGAACAACATACAGCCTTACTTTTTTCATTAAAATAAGGACAATTTGTGGAAATTAATCACAGTGGCTCCAATGTTTAAAGCCTCAGGGAGCCCCTGGGTTCTATAGGGGACCTCCTTGGGGTTACCAGACCCCAGGTTGGGAACCACTGCTCTATAATACTGCTGCTGCCATTTAATTCTGCTGTGATCTCAAAATGAACCAAATACTAATTCTTTTTAATCACTGACATGTTTACCGTTTTGTTTACACCCTTGAATTCAGCAACATCAGGTCTGTGTGCCCTAATGCGCCCCCTAGTGCAATCCTCTGGTAACAAGCATAATACATATACAAATATGTAAAGAATGAGGCTCCCGAAGGAGCCGGTGAACAACACAAGCATGAGGTTAAAAGCAAGTATATTCTCAGCTTTAATAGTAGTTCTTTGATCAATACATTGACATTAATGGGCATAATGTATGCAGATAAACATATTTAATCTTCATTCATGCTCCATGTCTGGGCTACTCAGTCCTATGAGGGCCGTAGCCCAGCAGGTTTTCATTGTGTACCAGCTCCAACACACTTGACTCAAAATGGATCCTACAGCTTATGAAGTTTTGCACAATGACTCATAGGAAAACATTGAAACTTGCAGGACTGCGGCCTTTGTGGGACTGCACCGAGTTGCCTTGCTCTACGTAAAATACACATTTGGAATAGGGCCGGATGATATGGCCTAAAAATAAAATCTTTTTTTTTTTTTTTTTTTTTCAAACCAAATCGATTTTTTCCTGTTCTTTCTTAAAAAACTTATTAAAATGATTAAAAACAATAGTAAACTTAAAATGTGTTTGTTTTATTTATTAATAAATGACAGGAAGAAAGTAAATAAAGTCATAACTTTTCCACTGTATAAACGGCTTCATATCCTGCATAAAGATGCAAAACAGTTGCATCCGTGATCTCTTTCCGTCTGGATCCTTATACAGGATCCACTGCAGAAATAATTCCCCTGATGTTAGTCGACTGTAAACCAGAGTTTGTGGGCTGAAGTTGTTTTCTGCATCTCGTACAGAGCACTGCAGTTATATGCACAGCTAAATTCCAGGCGTGAGTGACGGCTCACTTCACTGTATGTACATAGTTAGCAGTGTGTTAAGTTAGGGCTGGGCAACATATCCAGATTTTCAAATATATCGAGACTTTATCAGACGTGATATAGAATGAAGGAATATCATTTGTATTGATAACTTGGTTTGAGTTAAAAGTATCTTGTGTTGTTGCATTTTACACAACTACATTTCTGTTATGGTCATTGAAAAGTATTTTTCATTCATTTTGGTTTAAGAGCATTTAACTTTATATGCAGGCACTTTAAGTCAATTGTTTTAATGCAAGTGCTGCTGATCTTAATTAAAGTGTATTTAGCACTGAAGGCTGTAAATCTGAACGGTCTCTTTAGTTGCTTGACAAAATAAATAAATAAATATTGATATATATATCGTATATCCTGACTCAGGTAAAAGATATTGGAATATGAATTTGGTTTATATCGCCCAACCCTAATTCAGATGGAGCCTTCTGTCTGTCTTCTATGTCCTTTTTGTGCATATTTTGGTTCATTTTCAGAGAGCTTGCAGATGCATAGCCAGACGAAGCAAACAGTGTAGCACCAATGGAAACTGTGCGAGCAGCAGAAGGAACAAAGAGGAAGACACTGCAATGTTTTTAATGGCCACACTAACCTCTAACCTCTACTGCGCTGCCTCTTTTCATGTGTCTTTCTGAGAATAAACATTCTCACGAGCTCGTCCATGGTCGCCATGTTTGCTATTGTCTGAAACCGTCATCAGAACTCAGAAGTGAACTCTGCACTGGCCTCTGGTGGATGTATCGTCTAACACGTCAATGTAAAGGTCACATGAAAGCATGTGGGCAGCAACGTTTGAAATTAATGTAGAGATTTTTGACGTACAAGGAAATGAGGCCTGAGACTACGTAGTTTCAGACTGGGTTTAGATCTTCACCCCCCATAGAGAAGCTCTGAAAGCCATTTTACACTGATGAATGAAAAACTGCACGTTTTCACACAGCCATCAGGTCAGTTTTTGTCCCAACAAACTGGCTTATCGTGTGGACTCTCAAGTGACTCGTAAGTTTGTCATGCCGGTTAAATCGCTTACCACAAACACAACTAAACGGTTTCTCTCCAGTGTGGACGGTCATATGTTTCGACAGACTTCCTCGATCACAAAATTTTTTTTTGCAAACATCACAGTGGAAAGGTTTTTCTCCAGTGTGGACTCTCATGTGTGTCCTCAGCTGGGAGTTCTGTCTAAATCTTTTTCCACAGTCACCACAGCTGAACGGTTTCTCTCCGGTGTGGACCCTCAGGTGCGTCTCGAGCTCAATCATTCTGCGAAAGGTTTTACCACAAATATCACAGACAAAAGGTTTTTCTACCGTGTGGATTATCATGTGTTTAGAAAGAGTTCCTTGGGCAGTAAATCTTTTACCACAATCATCACAGACAAAAGGTTTCTCTCCGGTGTGGATTCTCATGTGCGTCTTAAGATTTGAGTTCTGATTGAATCTTTTGCCACAATTCTCACAGACAAACGGTTTCTCTCCTACATGAACTCTCATGTGTGTCTTAAGTTCTTTTGTTATTCTAAATCTTTCACCACAAACGTCGCAGCTGAAAAGTTTCTCCTCATTGTGGACTCTCATGTGCATTTTAAGATTTGTGTTTCGGCTAAACCTTTTACCACAAACATCACAGCCAAAAGGTTTTTCCCCTGTGTGGACCCTCATGTGTATCTTATGTTCTTTTGTCCTGCGAAATCTTTTGCTACAAACATCACAGCCAAACTGTTTAATCCCAGTGTGAACCGTCATGTGAGTCTTAAGATTTATATTCTGGCTAAATCTTTTTCCACAGTCACCGCAGCGAAATGGCTTCTCCCCCGTGTGTACTCTCGTGTGCGTTTTCAGATCGGTGTTTCGGGTAAAATTTTTACCACAGTCCTCACAGACAAATAATTTCTCTCCAGAGTGGACTCTCGTGTGTTTCTTCAGCTCTTTTGCTCCACAAAACCTTTCACCACAAACATCACAGCCATATTGTTTCCGTAGCGTGTGGACCTGCACGCGTTTCTTTAGAGAATACTTGTTGATGAGCAGTTGTCCACATTCAGAGCAGCTGCAGGATTCTTTGGCAGCGTTGGAATCTACAGCATCATAAAGGTCTGACTCAGGTGCTCGACTCTCCTTCAGGTCACCGTCTTTCTTTCCAGGTCCTGAATCTGAAGATTTCAGCCAGTAATCATTACTGACATCAGTCTCAGAAGAGTCTGAAGCCTTTTCATCAGTATTTGTCTGAAAATTATTATTTGGATCAGGCTTCTTGGCTGGTTCTGGTCCTGCACAGTCCTTTCCACCAGCTTCTGTTTTTATCTGTATATCCGAGCAGCTGCTTGGAGGTTCTGTCTCTCTGTTGTCTTCATTTTTGATTTGATGAAGCTGTAAAGACGGAGGTTTCTCGTCATCATCTTCAGTCTTCACTGTGACAGCAGTGGATGGGAACCTGTTGTCAGTCTCCATCTGTCCATCAAGCTGCTCTCCGTCCTGATTGGTCCACAGTTCCTCCTGTTCTTCCTTTATGTGAAGGGGCTCTGGATCCTGCTGGCCCACATTAGAGCTACAGGAAACCTCATCCCTGTGAAGGAGTACTGAAACACAAATGTACATTAAAGAATAAATGTAAGTTTTTTAAGCATTCACCCAGAACTTCAGCAGCTTAAAGATCATTAAATACACTAGAAACTAAACTTCTACTGCATTCTACTTCTGATTTTTTTTCTTTTACCTTTACTTTACCAGGTAAGTCCCATTGAGATTACAAGATTTCCTTTTCAAAGGAGCCCTGGCCACGACAGCGGCAGTCCAAATTCCATTAGACACTAATCATTAAAACAACCATACAAAAACATACAATATAAAAGCTAAAATATCACAATCCTAAAAGAATAAAAAATAGAGAAGGCATAGTTAGGTGGACAGGCAATTACAGACACCTACCAAGTCAGCCTCCAAACTCTTTAAGACACTTTTAAAAGCTCTAACGGTGATCAGCTCCTCTCCTGGAGTTTGTAAGCGGATTCAGGCTGGAGAGGCAGAAAATTTGAAGGTCTATTGTCAAGTTCAGTGCAAACTTTAGGGACTGTCAGTAAGGCTGGTGGAAGGGGTCTTATGTGTGATGGATCTAAAATCAGGATCTTCCAGGATTTTTAAAGCAGAGGTTATCTATAAACAGAAGAAAATTTGGTGAGTTGTGTGTTATATTTAAAATATAATTGTTTAAAAAAAATCATAAAATGATCATTATTTCTTACAAAAAGAAACAAGATTAAAACTTGGAACTTAGCTTCAAACAAAGATGTTAAAAACCAACAACAAAGCCAGAAATCTGGGAGTAGTCCTGGACTCAGCCCTGAATTTCAGCATCACATTAAGATGGTTGTGAAGTCGAACTGTTATCATTTAAAGGACATCTGGAGGATTAAAGGACTGATGACTCAGCAGGATTTCTGCACCTATCTTTATTAGACTGGACTACTGTAACGTTGTCCTCGCAGGTCTCCCTAAAAGTCCATCAGACAGCTGCTGCTAGTCCAGAACGCCGAATCAGTGACAACGGTGATTTAGTTTAAACGGAGATAATAAATTCTGCCTTTCTGTTCACATCATTCAGATGGGGACAGAAACAGAAAATGTGATGATAAAAACAGTAGAAGGCCCAGTTGTGGAGATTTAGAGTTAAAACTGGAGGAGCAGAATGGTGAAAGCTTTGCTGAGATGGCAAAGGCAAGTTTATTTGTAAGGTACAATTCAGCGGCAGGATGTTTCAAAGTGCTTTACAGAGACACGGAACATAAGAAGCATTACTTCAAATTAAAGACAAGAGAACGGGAAAAAAGAAAATAAGATATTAAAAACCTGATCAATTTTAACAATTCAAGCTCAGAGATGGACAGATCATGTTCTGTTTTTATGCTATTTTTTATTTTTAGTTTAGTTTAATTCTTAATTAATCTATCCATCCATTATCTTGACCGCTTATTCCATTTCGGGTCGTGGGTGAGCTGGAGCCTATCCCAGCATCTTAACAGGTGAGAGGCAGGTACACCCTGGACAGGTCACCAGTCTGTCGCAGGGCCAACACAGATAGAGACAAACAACCATGCACACACACACTCTTTCGGAGAACTTTCGAGTGTCCAATTAACCTAACACGCATGTCTTAACTAATTTAGTTTAATTTTTAATGCTTCCTCGGCACCCCACTGTAATGTTTTTCATGGTGTATGTAAGGCACTTTGAGTCGTCTTGTACATGAATTGAGCTATATATTGTACAGGTAGATGATTATTTTTCTTTGTGGTGAGGGAAGTGATGCCGCTTCATTTACCATTGATTGTTTCAGTTTGTGTGACAGAGAGCTGAAGGAGGGTATGATGATTTCCTGGTTGTTAAAAGGAAAAATCCCTCAGAAAAGTCTGATTAGTGCTGTTGTGGTTTTTTGGGGGGTCATGTGGTCGTTTGATAGTCAGTTAATGTTCTCAGGTACTCGCTTACGGAACATTTAAAAAGTTCCTCTTATACTGTGCAACAGTACAGACCAACAGTCGTGTGTGACTTACTGAGATCCCGCGTCTCCACCAGTTCTGATGTGGATGCTTCAGGTATTGGAGACACCACAGCGAGTCTTCTGGGGTCATCTGGTTGAAGGCTCCTCCTCTGAGGCATCCCAGCTCCACAACCTTGTCTGTAGCTCGGAAAAGTTTCTGCAAGCTTTTCAGATTTTAGCGTGTATACGCAGGATCTTCTACTGGTTTTCTAGAACAGCTGTCTGAAACCGGAGTTACACAAAAATCAACCCGTCAGTTATTCATTAAAACAATCAGTTTTAAGACTTTCTCTTCAGGTGCTCATGTCATATAAGCTTCATAGATAAAAACATCACATAACTAAATGTAAAAAATACACATGAAGGAAAGAAGTTGTGCCAGCTGAAATGTTTCTTTTGTTTAAGACTGTATTTCTGTGGTTTCTACAGGAGCATTCAAATGTTCATCTGTGAAGAAAAAAAACAGCAACCACATGGAGACACAGTAGTGAATTTATGTGAATGTTTGAGTTGCAGTGGTAGGTTTGCAGTTCAAACACAGTGATCTGTCTTTCACTTTTACAGATACATTAAAGTCAGTTTCCTTTTCAGAGCACAAAATACACAAAGAAAATATGAGCAAAATAAATTCTGTAATTCACTGCAGTTTGCAGCTTTATTAAGCACAACAAAAGAAAAAAAAACAAAAACAAAAGTCAAGTTTGATGCCTGATGCAGCTGTGACAGTTGCTGTGCAACACTGGAGGAAGGATGGCGAAGGAAGGTGGGACACTTTGGTCATCACTTAAAGAGCCAGATGAGCCGGTGTTTGTAGATCAGAGGAATTTCATCTTTACAATCAGACACTTCCAGTGATACTGTTTTCATTTCTGATCAGAAACTAATTTACCTCAATGAACATGATCAGTTTTACTTCATAGCTTAAAAAAAGAGAACATGTTCATTACAAGCGGTTGCTTTATAAACATTTATCTTTAATCTCTTCTTGACATGGCCTGTTTTTTCTGTCTCGTGTCCAAAATGTCATACTTCAAACAAATAAAATGTATTTTTACAACTACAAGGATTGTATGTAAAATTTTGCTCTTCATGTCAGAATGATATGTGTTACTATGTCAGAGTAAATTAACCTGGAACACAGCAGAAAATTTAAATCCATTTTCTCCTGAAAGAAAACCACACTACTTTTAGTGAAAACCAGAGCATAGCAGCCCTAAGTCATCTAGGATCAGCGATGGCTGAGAAGGAACTGTGCAAAGGTAGAGGCTAAAAAGGTGAATCTAAGCAGTTTCCAGAAAAACAAAAAGTCTAATTTATGAAAACTTGTAGACTTGTCGGCTCCAAAATTTTTGACAAGATCTGTAATATTTGTTTATTTAAACAGTGGTGGATTTTTTTTTTTTTTTTTTTTTACAAATTTATTCTCTTACAGTCTCCTACAAACTCAGAAAACCGAGGATTAACTTTATCTGATGCTACTGATTTACTGAACCACTCCCTGCATAGTGTAATCAATCAGTAATACGGATCACCATTTAACAGCATGATTATGAATTAATTTTAAGCTGCTTGTTACTGGACATGAGTTACAAAGTTTTATTTTTAACATGAAATGTTTGACAGTAACTTGCAGCAACTGTCGCCGGATCTCAGTCATCTGAGTCACCCGCTTCTTTTCATCCAGAAGCAAATAATTAGCTGATTAATCACATAGTTTTTTAGCATGACAGTCTTACTAAAAATCAGACATGGAGGTAACTATCCTCACGGTCATGTTCTAACTAACGGTATCAAACGATGATTACATTCACATTGGTGAGTTAAATTACCTGTCCAGCTGAAAACAACGGTTGTGTCCCTCAGTGATTTCCACCCAGGAAAGGCCACACCGGTATTTGTCCTTGTTTTCCGCCGCCGTCTTGCTTCTTCAACGAGGATTCACGCCCCGTCGCGTTTGTTTAATCTACTTTTATACCTCATTTGTCAGAACGTATCTTCTAAAACTAGTTAACCAGCAGAGAATAATGTTATGTTGATAGGTCGAAACGAGTCACCTAAGCCAGCTTCAGTCCCACCTTTATTTTGGTCCTCCCTGCTACACAGTGCAACCAACAAATGGTTCCTACGCTCTCAGTCCGCAAAACTCTTCCTGAGTACCTTTCTACAACTGGCTGAAAAATAAATTCCCATCGTTTCTGACTTCTCTTGTAAGAGATGACATAACATTTGTCCTAATATTTTAAAAAAATTGATTTGTTAATGTTTTACATTTGTCCAAGTTCTTTTAATGCACAAAAGAAGAATGCAAAAATGGCATTTAATTTACATTAATATGAATGTACTAAGAGAAAACTTGTCAATAGATCTTTTAATTTGAATTAATTATAAAGCTCTTTGTGTGACATGTAATTTACTTATCTTATTATGTTGATTTGTATACATGTTTTTTAAAAAATATTTCTTTGATATTTTCTTTGCTTGTGGTGTTCTTACGTTCAAGTGGATAAAAGTGTCTGCTAAAATTACTGTAGAATACAATAGAATACAATAGAATAGAATAGAATCTTTGAAATCTTTCCTGTGTTTCCACTCAAGCTAAAATCACCATACATTATCAGTAGAATCTGAAGAAATGTGTCAGACTGAGCATCAATTAGCTGTTGCTTCACAATAACAATCTAAAGTAATGTGATTTTCTTCTCAACAGTGCCCTTAATTAAAAAAAAGGACTAATTATTTTACAGAAGTGTCGAAAATGTTCCTAAAATTAATGTGTGTTCCAATCTACAGACACTATCAGCTGTTACTGAAATCTTCAATTATTGTACAGCATAAATCCAAATATTCAAAGTCAAATAAATTTTTTAATGATCTAATACACATGTTGTATATTACAAGCTACGTTAAAATGGCCATGGAATATATATATAAAATCCTAATCAAATTGGGATAGTGCACAAATATTTTATTTTAGAAACAATTATTTAAAATAAAAAAATATAAATACTGCAGAGTCCAAGTATTCTGTACAAATTAAAGTTTTACTTTATTTAAAAACTTAAGTAAAAACAAACAAACATAAGAACTGTGATCAAAATGCATCAAATAACACAAAGTTTAGAAGGAAAGCTGATGTTTATTCTTGTTTTCCTTGATAACAGATTTTTTTATTTTATTTTATTTACTGCACTTCAAAATTTTAATTCCCTGTCATCAAAATGTAAAATTCACATTATAACATTTTAACAAGAGTAAAGGCCAGGGCTACATAGTGCATTGGCATCATTTGGGTGGCTTTTCTTCTTGCAGTAATCATTCATATCTTACAGCTTCATGTTTTATAACATATTCTGAACATGTTACATTCCAAGTGAATTGTCTTATTAGGCATTAAGTTATCAAAGTCTGTTTTCTTTTCTTTTTTTGCTGTTTTATTGGGGTTGTAAAAGCACCATCAAAACACCCTGAAAACGAGGGCACTGTGGTGGCCAAACAAAACCCAGACAGGCAATTTTTCCTAAATTCCACTTGCGAAGCATTTCTGTGGACATAATCAACTTGGTACTATAAACAATACATATGAAAATTTGAATTAAGGAAAAGTTGTTTGTCACTTCATTAATAAAACAGCAGCTTGAAAAATAATTTTCTGCACCCTTTAAACCTAGATAAGACATTACACCAGGTTTTACAATCCAGAATTTCATTATTAATTTGCCCATCTTACATAACACGCTATTAGCTTTCCCAGTGCTCCACTCATCACGCCAGCGCTCCATCTATAAAAAAGCCAATTAAGTGCGCATCCCAGTAAAAGTTAGTTCATCAATACTACAATTTAATAAAGAAAAACCAATTTTAAGGTGCATCCCTTTTGTCATATTCTGTGGGTTTGGTTGTTTTAAGGTTCCTTCATTATTCGGCTTTTATGATTCCTGTTAGTTCATGTCTGGGTTTTCTGCTGCATTTCAAGTCTTAGGATAAATACAAACAAATATATCTAAAAATGGGATTTTTTCCCCTTCGTTATATAAAAAAAGAAATTGTACTTTTAAATGAAACATCGCTGTCCACAAGAAAATAAGCTTTCATGCAACTTGTCTGATAGTACTGCCAGCTGTGCAGCTCAGCCAAACGCAGCAGTAACATCCCCGATGTTCAGAAGATCTGTAATTTTTATAACAAAAATCACCTCATTCTCAAAGTTGTTCTCACCAACTCAATGTCCTACCGATTCTGGTTCAGAGCGGTTTTGTTGCTGTCAGTTTTAGTGTCATTTGATTGATTTTTTATGTATAGTAATAAGTCATTTCGATGCTTCTGTTCCTCAGTCAGTGCTGGGAAAGTTCAATTTCTACATAAACTAGTTCAAAGTTCAGTTCACACATTTTAAGCTTAACTAGTTCATTATTCAAATTTTAACTAAGTTCAAAGATCTAAAAATGAACTAGTTCATAGCTCCTTTTTTCCAGTATCCAGCAATCTGCTGTTTCAGGTTTGCTGTTGACATTGTTATGTTGTTTCTTGACACCCATTGGGCAAAGTTTACACAAAAAGGCCAGATTTCTCTCCATGTTTTGGAATTTGATGCTCGGTGCGGCTCTGTGGTGGCTGGTGTTGCCAGATTTGGTGTTTTTCACCTTTATATTAAGGCCTGTTTACGATGTGTTTTAGCCAGGATTGTGCCTGCAGGCTCCATGGAAATCTGGAACTCTCTGGAACTAAGTTCAACTGTAAGAGAACGCCTTTCACAAACGGCAGAATGAGCGCGCTCATAATAACTTTCATCAAGCAGAAATAGAGTACGTTCAGTTCACGTTCACCCAGAATATGAGCATGTTCATGAACCATTGTTCAGTTATCTCATTCAGGCGCCACACAGTGTAGATGGCTATAACTGTATTGGCTAGATTACTGTCGCTAATTCAAGTTCAAGTTTATTTATATAGCACATTTTCTGCAACAGCATTTGCCCAAAGTGCTGAACAATAGAACAACAAACACTCCACAGTTGAAAATAAAACACTACACAATAAAACAATAAAAACCAATGAAAATAAAAACAGAAATAAAAATTGATAAAAAAAAGATAAAATCAATAAATAATAAAAACAACAAAACTAGAATTAAAAACTAGAATAAAACTAAAATAAAATAAACCATATGTAATAATAATAAAAATAATATGTAAACAGAGAGCAGAGGAGCTATTTGTTATTTTAAACCAGGGCCATAGAGACACATAATCTGATGTTGCCCTCCACCAACAAAGATTTTATAGTTTAAACATATATTAGAGTCAAAAGTCTGAAAATCTTCACCCTGCAAGGCATTTTTGATGATGTTTGGTTTCAGTGCCCAAGACTGTGTTTGCATGTTTCCCCAAGTTTCTTATGGTGACAAAGGAAGGTAAAATAAGCTAAAAATCTGGTATAAAACACGTACAAAACAAGGATTCTAGAAACATTTCAGTACTGAATACATCTAAGCTAATTCTGGACCACAATTAACTCCATATCTCAACTGTTCACTGGTCTCCTATTAGAGTTACTGTGCAGAAGTTTGGAGCCATGCATATAAATGTCCGTCCATTCGTTTTCTATACTCGCTTATCACATCCACAACACTGGTTACAGAGATTATACAAATCCACCTTTCTTACAGCCAAATTCACAGATTAGGTTCAATTTCACACTGCACAAATTATGCATGAAGCAATTAAAAAATAATAATGCAATTTTACACACATCTATCTATCTATCTATCTATCTATCTATCTATCTATCTATCTATCTATCTATCTATCTATCTATCTATC
>JBAFTA010000024.1:2489327-2506010 GCA_036919975.1 Melanotaenia parkinsoni | reverse complement strand
GGAAAAACTGTGGACACTGATGGCTATTTCTTCTGTACTGTTCTATGTGAGGATCCACTTGCTGAAAATAAAAAATATTAAAAAAAAAAAAAAAAAGTAAATATGTTTCCTATTTTCAGCTGTTATGTCAGATTTTGTCTTTACTCGGGTTTCATCTTTAACGCGATGGGTGTGTGGAAGGAGTCACAGTAAGATCAAACTTAGCAAGAACATGAATCTGTGCTAGAAATAAGGTGCATTTAGATTTAAAAGAATATCAATTTACATTTTCTACAGGCCTTTTTTATTCATTTATTTGATCTAATTTTATTGAAGTCAAGGAGATAAGAAATCTTTAAAAGCTTCTTTTTGCTCCTGACTTTTTTTTTAAACATGTATATTTTGTAACGGCAGCCCACATGACATATGTTATGTTAATGAACCTTCAGGCCAGGGAAACATTTTAATACTTATTATAACTGTTGGAGGAAATACTTTATTTTAGGTCAAATTTGTCTATTTTTTTGTATTTTATCTAATGATCTATTTATTAATCTGTTTATCTAATTTAATTTCCTCTCATTAAAGGTTCATTGTGACAGACTGGTGACCTGTCCAGGGCGTACCTGCTATGCCGGGATGGGCTCCAGCTTCCCTGCGACCCTGAACTGGACCAAGCAGTATAGAAAACAGGTGGGTGGATGGATTGATTTAATTTAATTTTGTTCTGTTTATATAGCTCATCTCCAGCCAGCGGAAACAAAAGACCATGGGTTCATCTGCATTCTCAAAAGGACTGGGGACAAAACAATCTGAAAATTCCAACACTACCAATTTTAGGTCAATATCAGTAACAAGTATGAGATATTTCCATCTGATCCATGTACAGAACCAGCTGTGTACCCATTAGTACTGTCCAGTCTGCCAGCTGGTGGTAATGCAGCTATCAGCGTGTTCGCAGCATTGTACAAGTTCATGCTTCACATGAACTAGTTCACAGTTCATATCACGCAGCTTAAAATTAATAGGTCACTTCAGAGATCACCATTTCAATTTCGAACTAGTTCAAAGTTCATTTTATTTTATTTTAGGTTAGAAGCGAGAATGAAAGACTGAACTTAATGATTTTACTGAACTTTAAATTCCTTCACACAAAACAGATTTGCTTGTGGTGCAGATAAGTGAACAGAGGACAAAAAACATTTGTATTTTGTTTCATTTGCATGAATAACATTTTTCAGTTTAACAGAAGGTCATATTTTCAGCTTAACTCTTCCCTAAATATGAAAGCAGGAAAAAATGCAGCAGTGTGTAGAAATGTTATAAATACCTTCTCACACCAGAGAGATAGTGTAACGCCGGGAAAATTAAGGCAGTGACTGTTGCAGGACCGCACACAATCTGAAGGAGTTCACGTTCAAGTTGTTTATTTGCAAATACGTTTTGTTCAGTTCGGCGTTCAGAGAAAAACAAATGTGTATAATGAACACGTCTTTTGAACTTGTTCATGCACACCTCCGCTGGTTGGTAACCATGAAGAAAACCAAAAAGGGGGGAAATGAAATTAATAAAACAAATGAAATTATCAGAATGTTTCTAAGGCCCTGAGTTGTGAAAACATTAGTTCCTCTGCTACATTTTTCCAATTTAAGTGATCAATGTGTAAAAAACTTACTTAGATCTTTGCTATCTTGTATCTCTTCCAGTTCTGATGTGGATGCTGCAGATATGGGGGGCACCAAACCGAGCCCTCTGGGGTCAACTGGTTGAAGGATCTTCCTTTGAGCCATCTTCGCTCCACCTGTGATTCTCCTTTTTGTACAACCTCGTTTGCAGCTCAAGGATGTTTCTTATGGTTGCTTCTGATTTTAGGCCATATGTGCTGGATCTTCTGCTAGTTTTCTAGTACAGCAGTCTGACACTGAAGTTACACAAAGTTTAACCAGTCAGAACATTTAAATAAATGTTTATCTTCACATTACCCTAATGCAGGTGTAAAATATCTTTGTTTTAAAAAACGGTGTAGCTTCATAAGTTTAATTCATAGTCATCTAATTTGTTTATCTGGTTTTTCATCTCATTATTTCAGGAAGAATTTTTTTTATATATATATCTAACAGATACAATCTAGTTAATTTAAAGAAAAACAGGCTTAACGGTACATTTTCATGCATAATCATTAATTTCATGGGAATATTTATTTATTTGTATATATTTTTCTTCTTTCCCTCTTTTATAATTTAAAATTTCAATTTGTTTTACATTAAAAGTCAGTATAAATATTAAAAGTTGACGCCTGAATGCTGACGCAGGTCTGATTTGATAAACTTTTGTGAACTCTGAGGCGGAGCTTTCTCCCTCACCAATATGGCGGCCGTGTTGACGTGTAGCTCCAAATGAATGGCATCATTGGAGATGGCATCTGCGAGAATTTAATCACACAACCTCACAATTAATTATATCTTAGATGCTTCAATACCACGTTTAAAAATTAAATGACTTTCTGCCTCTTCATTTCTCTCATTTGCTAACAAACAGGGCAAAGTGTCTCGTGTTTGTTCTCGATCATGCATGAACACCAGCGACTGAACACATTTCATTGTTAGGTTAAATTACCTGCTAAGCAGAAAATAGCATGGTCTATAATCCTTGATTTCCATCTCGGAAAAACCAAACCAATCGTTATCGCTTTTTTTGTGCTGTTTCTATCCCGATTTGTTTTGCTTCTCGAACAGTGAGGATTGTAGCTCCTTCGGCGTTTACCTGATAATACTTACACATAGTTCTTTTTTTCTTCATCTCATATCATCCTACATTCATCACAATCTGACTTTTAAAACGTCTAATAACACTAAACAGCAACGTTGTTCTGTAAATAATACAGCGAATGTATACTGGAGGAGCTGGTTAATGACAGGCGACTACGTGCCAACTATATTTTGTTCCCCCTTGCAACACAGTGAATAGAAGACAAGGTCCTTGCTTTTGTAAATTTCTTAAAATAATCTGTATTGTGCATTTTCACATTTTTAGTTATCATTGTGTTTAATTTATCTCAGGATACATATTGTACCCGGTAAAGGACATGTAGTTAATGTTGACATAGGGGTGCAGGAACCTTAGCTTAGGTGCAGCGCGACGCAAGGGGAACAAAATAAAAGTAGGACTGACTAGCATGTAGCGGTCATCAAGTCGAAGCGGCGTTTTTCCTAAGATGAGCTATAAGATTGTGACAAACGGATAATTATTGTTGCTGAACTAAAAGCGAAGGGGCGTGAATCATCGTCATTGAAGAACTAAAACGAAAACTGTCTTAAAGATCAGCAGAAAACGAGGATAACTAACGGCGCGGCCATTTAAAGGTGGAAATAACTGATAAATGTTTTCGGGATGTTGTCTGTGTTCTGTTTGACAAGTCATTTAACCCACCAAGGTAAATGTTGTTAGCTGTTAATTAGCGTTAGCTTATGGTACAAATTAGTTATGTTTGACAGTTCCAAGTTAACCTCCACAGTGAGTGTTGATAAAGACTCACTGAGCTGAATGGTCTCAGCAGTATTGGTTACAGTGGTGATTATTTGTGAACAGTCAGTGCGTAAGCACACACTGTTGTACACGTCAGCTTTTTGTTACCAGCAGCCTGTCACCACGACACATTATTTTTTCCAATTTCTTTAGTTTTACCTCTACAAACACCAAAGGTAACACAGTTTTACATACAGAAAATAGGATTTTAGGTTATTCTTAAAAAGCTGTTATTTCACATGTCTCAGCATGGTCTGCAGTGTGTCCTTAAAACGTTTAAGAAAAACGAACGAGTGTCAGCACTAAAACTATCTAAAACAGATGAATTTGATCTGAAAGTGAAGTCCCGAAGAAATAGACGCATATTCAGCAAAGACCTGAACCAGAACCTGACAGATGCATCTGGACCTTCAGTGGATCCAGCTACTCTTGGTTGAAGCCTCATCAGAAATGGTCTCCATGATAGGTTTGTTGTCAAGCCATTTTTGATGAAAGGAAACAGGGACATTTGTATTTTATATTTAGTTAATCTCCATTTCTTACTGTTTTTATGTAGTTGTGCTGTAGTAACACACAAATTTCCCTGTTGTGGCATTAATAAAGTTTTACACATATCTTTATGTTGGACTCAAGTGTCTACAAACGGACTGTTGCACAACTGTATGCACAAACTGCACCTCAGAACCAGAACTGCAATATTTTATATTTTAATGGATCTTATTTTTATATTTTAGTATGGCTGTTACTTTTATTGAAACCTATGTTTCCACCTTTAAAGCTGCTGGAACTGTAAATTTCTCTGGGAGATTAATAAAGTATGTATCCATCCATCCATCAGATAATCCAGAAACATCTCTGAGCTGCAGACAAGGATTGTGAGGAGGAGAATCACAGGTGGAGCTGGGATGCCTCGGTGGAGGATTCTTCAACCAGATGAGCCCAGAGGGCTTCGCTCGGTGACCCCCACACCTGCAGCATCCACATCAGAATTGCAGCAGACACATAACAAAGACCTCAGTAAGTCACACACCCGTTTTTGTGCTTTGTAATATTTTAACACATGTAACTGAGTTGCTTGATTGCGGTAAAAATCATGACAACCACTGCAGTGAATATAGAAAATCCGAACATAAAACATCATGCATTCATTAAAAAACAAGCTACTGCCATGTTCTATTTAAAGAGACGCGGATCGAAGTTGAGTTATGGTTTTGTTGAGCATTGCACGGGCTGAGCTTGTGAATAATCCTTCTCTCTGCACTATAGTTCGAAATGGAATTATAATTGTTACCAAATTAATGATCGTCAGGGTTACCACAGAGTGAGCACATTTGTGACATTTGAAAATACTAAAGAACTAAAGAATAAGCAAAAGATTATTAATAAGGCTGTTTAAAGTCTAAAATTTGTCCAACCAAAAAAAGACATGCTGAATTCTAACTGCAGCATCATCTGACAAAATCATCATCCCAGTAGCCAAAGATGCCTGTGCTGTGAATTTAGCTGTTCTTACATGTACCAGGATCTCCTGCAGAGAAACGTAGAAGCAGCAAAAATAACATTTTTTTTACACATTACACAGTGTTGGCAGATTGGACAAACTTTTATCAGCAGTTCCAGTCCCTATAATAATAACTGGGATTTTTTTTGTTGCTGTTGTCGGCATGACTTATTTATTGTCAGATTTTATTACAGAGAGTAATCATGAATTTATCATGTTGACTAGATGAACATTTATTAATTCATATTCAAGTCTGTCCATACAAACTCATATCCTTGTGTTTCAGTGTTAGGTGAAGATGTCCAGCAGCTGTTTGTGATTAAAGAAGAGGTTCCCTGGACCTCCACTTTAGACCAGCAGGCCTCAGAGCCCCTCCACATGAAGCAGGAAGAGGAGGAAGAAGAGGAACTCTGGACTAGTCAGGACAGAGATCATATCAATGGACCGGAGGAAGCTGATATCAGCAGGTTCTCATTAACTGCTGTTACTGTAAAGAGTGAAGAGGAACCTCAGTCCTCACAGCTTCATCAGATCAAAACTGAGGACCACAGAGAGACAGAACCTCCAACCAGCAGCTCAGCTGTACAGATGAAAACAAAAACTGATGAAGAGGACTGTGGACCAGGACCCGCGCCAACCAGGAACTTGGATCCAAGCAGTCATTTCCAACAGAATACTTATGAAGAGGCATCAGACTCTTCTGAAACCGAAATCAGCGACGACGATTATTGGCAAAAATCTTCGGATTCTGTACCAGAAAATGAAGATGGCGACGCTGCCAAAAAATCATTCACCTGCTCCGAATGTGGTAAGGAATTTCTCCACAAGCGGTCTCTTCAGAGACACACGCGAGTCCACTCTGGAGACAAACCATTTGGCTGTGTTATTTGTGGTAGAAGATTTTATTACAGTTACCATCTTAAGACGCACGTTGCAGTCCACACAGGAGAGAAACCCTTCAGCTGTGACGTTTGTGGTAAAAGTTTTAATAGTAAGTCATATCTTAAGACACATATGAGACTCCACACAGGAGACAGACCATATGCTTGTGATATTTGTGATAAAAGATTTTATTTTAGGTCACAGCTTAAGACACACATGAAAGTCCACACGGGAGAGGAACCATTTGCTTGTGACGTTTGTAGTAAAATATTTTATTTCAACTCGCAGCTTAAGACACATATGAGAATCCACACAGGTAAAAAACCATTTGCCTGCGATGTTTGTGGTAAAGGATTTAGTTGTAAGTCACACCTAAATACACATGGACGAGTCCACACAGGAGACAAACCATTTGGTTGTGATATTTGTGGCAAAAGGTTTAACAGAAATACAAATCTTAAGACACACATGATAGTCCACATTAGAGAGAAAACCTTCTGCTGCGGTGTTTGTGGAAAATGTTTTAAGTTTAAGTCAAATCATCAGACTCATTTAAAGCTCCACACGGGAGACAAACCATTTTGTTGTGACATTTGTGGAAAAGGATTTGAACAAAATGCTAATCTTAAGATACACAAGAGAGTCCACACAGGAGAGAAACCGTATAGCTGCGATCTTTGTGTTAAGAAGTTTAATTATAAGTCATGTCTTAAGGCACACCTGAGGGTCCACACGGGAGACAAACCCTTCGGTTGTGATATTTGTGGTAAAAGATTTCACCGAAGCACGTGTCTTAAGATGCACATGAGTGTTCACACAGGAGAGAAACCATTTGCATGCGCTGATTGTGGTAAAAGCTTTGCCAAAAACACAAATCTAAGGAGACACATGAGGATCCATACAGGAGAGAAGCCATTTGTTGATTGTGCCAACACATGAGGATCCGGATGGGAGAGAAACCATCTGGCTGTGTTGATTGTGCCAAAAGACATTTTAAGACATGAGCCTTTAAAACTCTTTAGTTGTGTTGGTTCCTGTTAAAAGGTTAAATCCTGAGAGGATGTTAGGAGGCACATACATGTCCACAAGAGCATCATGTGAAACCTTTCAGATGTGGTAGCAGGAAGAGATTTAACCAACAGGAAAATTCAGTTGAGTAAGTAGAGAAAATAAAACAGAAACCTCATGTAAACATGTTAGCTGAACTGTCCAATGGAGGACAAGCAATACATTTACATGAACAAAGGTTCTGTGAGACGCGTGCGTTGGTATGAAGACGGTTAATCTAAACCAGCTGCCAAAGCTTGATCATCAGCAGTACATAGAAGCTGAGAGGTGGTCTGCAGCTGTTCCCAGTGTCTTAACAGAGACATGTGATGGGATGTGCTGGTTGTTTAAAGTCCAAGCAAACCAGTAACAAACATCCCAGAAAAGTGTGTTATCTTAAAAAGATGGTTGTATTTGATGGTTTTATGCTAATAAATTGTACTTTTTTCCATTTGAATTTGATGATTTGTGTATTTTTGGTCTCTATGATAATAAAATAGGTTAAAGTGGGAAAAAAGAGATCAGATCATGTTGGTGAGGTTGTACCGGGAAAAAGAAGAAAAAAGATACCAAACATGGCGTTGGGTAAACGTTTTATTTTTTTTTATATATAAAATAATGTATATAAAGGCAAAACCCAACTGATCTCAGACCCACCAGGATTGTCAGGGTTTTGGTTAAATGTCACTTCTGTCAGTGTTTATTTTATGGCATTCTTGGTTGACTAAATGTAAACATCTGATAATGAGTTTTATGTTCGGTGATGTACTATTTTCCCATTTTCAGACCAGATTTGTAGTTTTGGCACCCAGAGGATATTATTGATCTGAATCATTTTCTTGACATTGTTTGTGTAACTCTTAGGATGCTCGATAGTCTGACAGTTTTGTAGTATTCAGTTCTTGTATTCATGTTTCCTTGTTAAAATTTGGGTCAGGAACTGATAAGGAAATTGATAAAAAAAAACTATAGTGATAGGGTAGAATTCATAATGGCAACGTAGCACGGTAAACATGGCAACATGCCATTTTCTTTGGACATGTGTAGCTACCATTAACTTAAAGATTAGCTTATATTTTTCATTACAAAGTACAATGTCTCTGTTTTGATATCTGATGTCATGTCATGTGAATAAAAAAATGGTTTATGAGATTTGAAAATCTTTGCACTGTGTTCCTATTTATGTTGTATGTTTTAGTACATTTAGTACATACTCTGGGTAGAGAATATGACCACTGTTTCCAGCATTTTGTCACATTATTTCCATAAGTCCGAGCTCCTGTGGTGGCCTGAGAAACTAATGCTACGTTAGTTATATGATCATGTTGTTATTGGTGTTTGTTATATATATTACCAGTCAAAGGTATGTACACGTCTAATATTTGAACGGGTCGGTGTGTCCAGACTTCTAACTGGTGTTGCAGATCAGCAGGGAAACAAGTTTGGGCCCAAAAACTATCAACAGCCTAAAAAAAAAACAACAAAAAAAAAACAACTGTTCTGCAAAAATTGAAACCAAGTCATATCTTCATCATCAGACTTTATTGTGACTATGAGTCTTCCAGTGTCTCCTAAATCAGCATGCAGTTTATTTTTGTACATAAAAAGAATATTTAGAAGATGAAGCTTCTTAATTTGGACATCCAAATATCTCAAGCTCCATTCTCAGGTCCTCCAGACCCAGGCAGGTGGCTCGATATGTGTCAGAGATACACTCTGGATTTGTTGGCCAGTACTCAATCCACATCGCCCCACTAAGCACATACTGGAATCTAAGAAAAATCATCAGTTAGCAGATGTTCTACAGTCTATAACGAGATGAAATCTAAGTAGAAAATAAAAGGAAAATACACTGCTCAAAAACATAAAGGGAACACTTAAACAACACAATTTAACTCCAAGTCAAATCACACTTCTGTGAAATCAGACTGTCCCCTTAGGAAGCAACACTGATTGAGATCAGTTCCACATGCTGTTGTGCAAATGGAACAGACAACAGGTGGAAATTCTCGGCAATTAGCAAGACACCCCCAGTAAAGGAGCAGTTCTGCAGGTGGTGACCACAGACCACTTCTCAGTTCCTGCTTTCTGGATGATGTTTTGGTCACTTTTGAATGCTGGCAGTGCTTTCACTCTAGTGGTAGCATGAGACGGAGTCTACAACCCACACAAGTGGCTCAGGTAGTGCAGCTCATCCAGGATGGCACATCAATGCGAGCTGTGGCAAGAAGGTTTGTTCCCTACCCGTTCCCCAGACCTCAGTCCAACTGAGCACATCTGGGACGTCATGTCTCCATCCACCAACACCATGTTGACCACAGACTGTCCAGGAGATGCTTTAGTCCAGGTCTGGGAGGAGATCCCTCATCAGGAGCATGGCCAGGTGTTGTAGGGAGGTCCTACAGGCATGTGGAGGCCGCACACACTACTGAGCCTCATTTTGACTTGTTTTAAGGACATTACATCAAAGTTGGATCAGCCTGTAGTGTGTTTTTCCACTTTAATTTGGGGTGTGACTCCAAATCCAGACCTCCATGGGTTAATAAATTTGATTTCCATTGATGATTTTTCTGATTTTGTTGTCAGCACATTCAACTATTTAAAGAAGAAAGTGTTTAAGAATATTTCATTAATTCAGATCTAGGATGTGTTTTTTTTTAGTGTTCCCTCTATATTTTTTGAGCAGTGTAAAATGTTTGCACTGAGAGCTCCATTTTCCCTCTAACACTGACCAGTGAAACAACTCATATGTTGTTGGGCCAAAAGAATAAATTCTCTGTTTAGAGTTCACTGCTAAAAATCAAAGAAATCAAACAAGGAATTGGTCAAAGTATTGCCGGACAAACTCACTGAGATTCAACTCTGTGAATATTTCTGGATGAGCCCATGATCAGGTAGGTTTTGTCTGTAGTCAGACCAAGAGCCTCTCTGCAGTGTGGAGCACCAAGAAATGAACGAAGTTGACCTTCTAGGACTATATCAATTCCTGCATTGAGAATTCACAGTGAGACATGAGAAACGGGATGAACGGTTATATACATAAGCTGTTGCACCAGACCCAAACTGTCACATCTTAAAACAAATCTAGATATTTTTCTGGAGATTTTAAAGCTCAGGTGGTTAAAATAAGTTAAATATCAGCCTTACCGGCTTTAATTATCTCCTCTTGAGGAGTATATTTTGACTCCCATCTTTAAAAAACCTCTACACTCAATAAGTTGATACTTTCTGAACAGAAGGGAAAATTGCCCTAAAGGAAAATATGTTAATACTCACCTTCTTTCAAGACTTCATCTATCCTCATTATGTAACGGTCAGTAGACAAACCATCAGTCATCTCTTTCACTCTCACTTTATAAACTAAAAAAGAGAAAAATGAAAGCCTCTTAGCTTATTTATTGTTCTTTTCACTCTTCTTCACACAAACACAGACAATGACGCAGTCTTACCAAAATCCACTTTGTTGCTAGGTGTGTTTTCACAAGCCCTTGCAGTGCGTTCGTCGCTGTGGACTTTTCCTTTTCTCTGAATATCGCATTGCTCTGCAGTGAGATCAGAAAATAAATGCACAATCACTGAATCAAACTAAAAATACGAACGTGAACTTGAACTGGGTCCAAAATCTCTCCCTTTTTGTGCTGCATTCAGCAGATTTAAACAGATTTAAACTTCAAAACTTCAACCAAAGTGTAAATCTACCAAATATGATGCACGCTGCTGAAAGGAAATAATACTGCGGTGATATTCTAGGGATTCAGTTGGTTTCTATTATTAATTTGTGCTTCTAGAAATCACAGCATCGCTGAGACAACACTTTAATGTCCTTTAAAGTCCTCAGGAAATGGCTAATTAAACAGAGTTCGTCCAAAGTTAAAGTAATGGTTTTCTGGATGATGTTATCAGTCTCTAACATGATTGTATAGAAATTTAGGTTCACGCTTCTTTACAACATTGCCTCAGTTTATTGAGGTTGAGGTGCAGCTCTCTGAAGGTCCCACCACAGCATTTCAGTCAGGTTGAGGTCTGGACTATGGATCGTGCCAAGACCTTGATTCTTTTCATTTTCATCCATGTTGTTGTAGATCTGCTGCTGTGTTTGGGTCATTGTTCTATTGCATGAGGCAGCTTAAGCCAAGCTTTAGCTGTCGCACATATGGCCTCTCACATTTTACAACACATTTTACACCATGTGTTGGTATCCAGAGGAGTTCACGGTCCATCCAGCAGTTCTGTTCATATTTCTCAAACTAGGTTAAATTCCCAGACTGATGCATTTACATGCATCACATGTTTGACTGGAATAAATAGTTTTGCACATGCACAGAACTTTCTGACTTTCTGGAAACAGCAGAAGAAGAACTAGTGAACAAATCATTTTCTGGTGTCAAAAATTACTGTGCGCGTGTGTATTTATTGCCATTTTACTGATTTTAGTTTTTCTTCACTTAAATTTTTTTTCATTCTTTTAAAATCTCAAGCAATATTTTTGTATCCCATGAAAACCAGTTCTGTTTTAGTCCCATCATATCTGCCTCTAGATGTATGGTGACACGAGGAATATTAACTACGAAGCTAAGGAACGAGGGGAACTACATAAACCCATCCATCCATGTGATGGGATCTATTGACGCTAATGTGCTGCCTTCACTTGCTTTTCTAAATGAACTGAGTTTACAAAAATCCTGAGATGGCTTCCCCCCCCTGAAACACACAGTTTACAGTGTTGCAGTGGATGCTTAGAATCTGATAAGTGAGAAGTTGACCTGGTCATACCCATTTTTAACACCATGTCTTATTTTACATCATTTTCCCGTTTGAAATTGTTTCTTTTCTGTGTAAATTTTATGCAAAACTTGTGATGAATTCTTGAGCAGGACTCCTGAGAAGCAGAGATATCATCTCAGGGAGACTTTCATGGCTAAACAAAAGGATGGATAAAAATAAAAAGGCTCCAACACCTGACCCTACCATTCTGGCTTGTATGGATGGTTGAATGGATAGACGGACGGATGGGTGGGTGGGTGGATGGATGTGTGGGTGGGTGGATGGATGAATGGAAGGATGGACATAGCATATTTATGCATAACAAAGTTATACTGAAGTATTTTAATTTTTTTTACCTTCAGCACAAACATATTCGTCATTTAAAGAAATTGACTGCAGCTGTCCATTTCTCCGCTGAGGGTGGTAGAATTTTACACAATATTCCTCTGCAACAGGAGAGAAAGACATAAAATATTCAAAATGACCAATCAAATCATAGCATATCTATAAATGTACATTAACTATCTTCAATGTGTTTTTTGCATGCATTCAAGGTAAAACACGTTAGCATGTGTTTATCTGGCATGAAACAGGTTTTTCCAGCAAATATTTGTCGGACTTACTATCAAAGTGCTCATAAACTGAAACAGCAGCTGGTTGTAAGACATCCACGCTCATAAGCTGATGAATCCTAATGGAGACTTCTTCAGGTCTCTTGTTAGAAATCTGTGAACAGGAGCCCAACAACTAAGAGGTCTGCATGTATGTTCCATGTTTTGACTCTTGTTATGCTTTATAAAGCACCTCATAAAGTATTTTACATCTGCACACACACATTAAGTTGCCATGTGAGGCACTCACCTGCTGCTGCAGACTACTGAGTTAATGTGTGTGAAAGAAACAAAATGCATAGGTACAATGCAGAACTTGCTTCTAACATGTTTTTCTACAAGAGTTCCAGCTGCTGGTGGTTTCTAGAAGCTAGATGAAAGAACTATGAACAGGAAGGTTTTAATAATGTGGTAGATTATATATTTTTATATTGGTCTCGTTTTTAATTTGGAGTTTGTTTTTGTTCTTTAGAAATATGTGGCTGTTGATTCATGATTATTATTGGTCAGTACTTGGCTGTTATTAGCTAGCTGGAACTAGAGCTAAATCAAGTTTGGTTCAGATCCAGATCACATTCTTTAGGTATGGAAAAAAGTCTCACCTTGTCCAGGTAGATGATGAGTGAGCCTCTTTCTGACAGACCTGAGTTAGTCTCATATTTTCCAATGGTTAGGCCGCGCCTTCCAGATAGCTGCACACACAAAGTTGATGGCGGTACGAATAAGAGGTGTTCTTGTGTCTGATCACGTGTTTGTGTGAATCCACATATTTACCAAGTCCAGGTCATTTTTGTTAAAAGTGAAGCCAGCTAGTAAACCAACATCCAAGACTGACATAGATGCATCACGACGCGTGTCTTTAAACCTACACACAAACACGTATGACAAGGAAGCAAAATAAAAAAATGTTTATCAGTGTTTCATTTTAACCCTTTGGCGTCTGTTGCTGTAAATTTGCTTTAACCCCCTTCTGGCCTTTGCTTATTTCTTTTTATCAAAATGATTTATTTGATCCATTTACTGTTACTTACTCTTACCTATGTATTTATTTTTAAATAAATTATGTATTCTTCATCTATTAATTATTAATTAATAATTATTTAATATTAAATAATATTTTCTTTTTATTTCTGTCTTTTTTTCTTTTTTTTATTAACTTTGCTTTTCATATAATGATGAATAAATTCAGGTATTCGGGTGTTAAGTTAAAGAGAAATCTCAAGATAAGTTCAAGCTAATAACAACTGTAATAACTGTGTTGACATAGACATTTGTTCACAGAGGTCGAGGAAATTATGGCAAAATTAAACAAGAGAAATTAAAGAAAAAATCAGAAATAATTGCTGGGGGCCATGTTGCATATAACTCATTAGCAGTACTACAGTAGTATTTAAAAGTATGAGTCATTGAAGATACTTACAACATCTCTATTTTCAGCCTGTATATTTTCTCATTCTCAGTCATTTTTTCTGCAGGTGAAAAACAGTTAATGAGAAAAACATTTAGTGGGCATTAAATTATTGAATTTTGTTATTTAATCCCAGAATAGCAAAATACAACTAATACAGATAAACACAAGAAGAAGGCAAAAAAAAACCCCCAAAAAAACAAAACAATAACAACACAAAGAAGAATAAACATGACCAAATTACCAGGTAAGAGCTCCACATTCAGGTCAAATTTACACTGTGGCTCCAGATCCCGGGGTACTACATAATAAAGTGACACCACCTGTCAGGAAAAAAAAAGAAATAGGATTGGAAAGTTGCTTTTACAGTCAATATCAAAATCCAGTAATAAAAGTACAAATCAAAATACATGACAAAATGGTGTCATTCACCTTCAGGCTTGCTTTTCCCGCTCCACTGGCAGTCACTTTTAAATCCCTGTTTATGCCCCTGAACTGTTGAAAGTCAAAATAACCAAAGATTTGCTTAAATAAATATATAGAACTATATCCACATGTATTACAAGATCATTAGAAATAAATAGAAAGCTGAAAGCGTGACTAAATCTGAGTCATATCTTACTGATGCAGTAAAAGGGCATAATCTGGCTGAAAGTGACTACATGAGGAAAATAAATGAGTCAGCTCACATAGCCTGCATAGTACCGACTCATTCATCAAGGAATCATGTAAAGTAAGAAACAACGGGGTCCAAATACCTGGACTGGGAAACAATGGCTTTATAGTTTGTAATAACTTCCTCAGCCTACAAGATCTGTCCAAAAATGTCTCAAGAAAGTAAATTTACTCTATTAGGAGCATCAATATGTTTAATAATTATGGGATATGTGTGGGACCTGACATGATCATGGCTCTTATGTTTAAATTAGTTAAGGCCTTGTTTTGGGATCATGGGGTGTAATGGGTTTTTGTATATATTGTGGCTTTAGGGTTCTTGTTTGATTATGTCATGTTATGGTTCTTGTGTTATAGTCAAGTTTTGTTAAGTTAATGTTAGGATCATGTTTTAGGTTCTTGTTCTAGGTTGAGGTAAAATTAAGAATTTGTTTTACTCAGGATACTATGTTTTCAATTAGTATGTAGGTCATGGGTTTCTGTCCAGGCTCCAGGTTCATTAGGACACCTGGGCTGATTATCGATTCCTTTCACCTGTTTGTGTTTGTATTTATGCTTCTGGCTTTGTTATTCCTTGTCAGATCATCGCAGTTTCTTCATGTTTCACCTGGTTTCCCTGTTATGGTTGGTCTGGGTTTTTCATGAGTTGTTCTTATTGTTTTCAGCCTTGATTAATGTTATGTCAAGTCTTAGTATGAGTTTTTTGGAATAAACTTGCACTATTCTGCCTCCTGTCCTCGACTGCCTGCATTTGGGTTCTCACCACCTTCGCCATTCATTACACAACCACAGAAGAATTAATCTTTTAATGACAGGTTAAGAATAAGACTTACCTTTGATACTCTTGTGATGTGGTAGTTTCCCTTGTTGAAGTTGTATTTCACAGGTAGAGACATGTGTGGCAAATTGAGTTCCACCACCAGATCATCCTCTGTTTCTTTGGCATCGGTCCAGTACTCGGCTACAGCCTGGTACACTGTAATAATAGCCTGGAGAAAGAGACATAATGACTTTTCCTTCAGGAAAAAATGATTAAAGCTGTACAAAAAGCATTGCATAAGACTACCGTGTGTTATAACCCCAAATCGGGAAAAGTTAGGATAGTATAGAAAAAGCCACTAAAAAGAAAATGCAGTGGTAGTCAACACCATCTCTGGAACTCTAGACAGGGTTAACATGCAGCCTATTTTCAGCATAGTAGAGCTGGAAATGACGGTTCTTGATACAGTGCCGTCAGAGGAATCGCAGATCACAGGTGTCCAGATTAGACTTGCTCCTTTGTCTTTCTACACACTGAAAAACATTTAGTTTGCTTAAACTGTTCAATGGTATTCTGAAAGGATGTTGATGGCCATGGGTGTTTTGCATGCTAAATGGACCTTTTACTCAGCCTTACTCTAGAATAAGACTGAAAATCCAAGTGTAACTTTGTCTTTAGAGAAACTAACTGTTATGAAATGTATGGATTTGTCAGGATATGAAGAGGAGTGATGAGAACCCTGTTATAAAAGAAGAAAAAAAGAACTGCCAGACATCGTCCTCTGGTCTGTACCTGCCAGAAATGTTATCATGGCAGAGCTGACGTTATCACAGGAGGAGGGGATAGAAGCTGCATTTACTCAGTTACTCAGATCTAACCAGTACATACTCCCACTTTTCTTGTTGAGGGATGTTAATATGCAGTGTTTTTTTATCATCATAAATCTTTTTAATTTTTCTAAACCTCATGACTCGGTCCCAGCCTTTTTTGGGGAAACATGCATTACCTGAGTGTCTCCATATCCATATACACTCTGCTGATGGCAAATCCATTCCACAATAGGTTTGGCTTTCTCAAACTCCTTTAACATAAGAAAGAAAAGCATTGAAAAAATTGTTTCAATGTATAGACCACTGACCATATTTAATGATTTTAAAAAAACCTTTGGCAATAAGAAGCTACTAATGAAGCAGAAGACAGTAGGAACAATGTTCATGATATGAGCTACTACCAATATGAAACAAAACATTTTTATTGCTCTGAGGGCTCTAAACTGCCACCCCTTAGTCACATTTTGTGACCATTTTAAGGGACAATGCACCAGTATCCTAAAATGGGGAGCACCAGTGTCACTTGGAAATGTGCCCCAGGGTTTCCTCAGAGACATCACCAACACCATTACTGAAATATTTTGGGAAGCAACTTTGGGTACACAAACATCACACAGTTTTTAATCTTGAAGAAAGGTATTAAAATCAGGGGATAGATATATATATTTGTGTACCCAAAGTTGCTATATATAGCAATAATA
>JBAFTA010000024.1:2448274-2461173 GCA_036919975.1 Melanotaenia parkinsoni | reverse complement strand
GCTGCTGTGATGGATGCAGGATGTGGTTCAGCATCGTCTTGCTGAAATCTGCAAGGCCTTCCCTGAAAGAGACGTTGGATGGGAGCAGATGTTGCTAGTAAACTTACAAATACCTTTCCCTACTTTTTTCTATTTATAAAGCTAAAAAACTAATATAAAAAATATAACACAGTGACATAAAATAGTATTTTTCCACCAGTGAGGTAATTCCCAAAGAACCATCGGACAATATATTCCATTATCCATCTCTGCATGGTGTCAGTTTCTTCTCACTCCTCTTTGCGAAGACATGAAATGAAGCTGGATGAGCAGGCAAACTTGATTGAGTAAAATAAAATAGTAATTTTCCAAAAATGAGTTTCAAGAGCAGCAAGGTGCAAGCGGAGTGTATTTATTAAACCAGAGAACAATACACAGCGAGTCCACCTGAGTAGACTGGCTAGTCTGGCTTTAAACTCTCTAAATAACTTGAAACGGTTTGTAATTAATTGATTTGTAATTGAATTTATTTGGATTTGTGGTTTAAGTGGCTCAACATGATAAATGTTGTGAACGTGCAACATATAAATAACCTGAAATGTAAATTAGGCAGGACCTCAGCATGATGTGCAGTGCCCCTAAAACATTACAGAAAACTGGTGGAAAAAGGTCCGATGGAGGGATGAATCCTCCCCAGAACCTGCCCCTCAACATTACCGAAGCTGTGTGGGATCATCTGGACAGAAACATCCAAAATCCTTCAAGGATCCTGGAGAACTTCTCCTGGAAACTACTTCAAAAAAAGACAAAGTTTATCTAAGAGGGTTCAGACTGTGATGGAGAATAAAGCTGCACAGACCAAACATTCGCATTAGAATTATAAAACTGCTTTTACCTTATACACTTTACTTCCATTTATCTTTACATCCGTTTCCTGGTTTCCAGGCAATATAGAAATAACTTGGGGGCAAACAGAAAAATGAGCATGAATGAAATGGCATCCATTGGGGTAAATATTTTACTCATCAGACAATCCCAGCTCATCTCGTGGCAGCTAGACTCCACACCATCTACTCAGCTGGAGCTGGGACGCCATCTGCTGGAGAAATTGTGTTATTTGTCTTCAAAATAATCTCTGATCCCACCAGGAATAACCGATTATTCCTCTGAACCAGCTCCTAACAAGCCATGAGACACACCTACACCAGCCTGGCAGATGAAGGCTGTCCGCTGGAGCTAATTTTTTATTTGTTCACCCTCTTCTACTACACACTCTCTGGCACAATAAAAACACGGCATTGCTTTATTCTAGTGTGATGTATGACAGAAAGCAGCCAGCTGATCCTTGGACATTAGCTTATGTTCTGAGTCTGATACAAGAGTAAACAACCACATTACCTGATGTGTTACAGAAAATATTAGAGTTTAAATGTCAGTATTAGCTCATGTTTAATAAGTTAATTAGTAACTTAAAGGTAGAATGAATAAATAGTTGCTTGATTTGACTGTTAAAGAGACAGGTGGACTCCCATGTGTCTCTTCAGGCTTCCTTTTTTTTTAAATCCTTTACCACAAACGTTACAGTCGAACGGCTTTTCTCCTGTGTGGACGATCATGTGTCTACACAGATTGTAAAGATATTTAATTTTCTTCTCACACTTGGTACAGTAAAATGTTTCTTCTCCTTTGTGGGCAACCAAATGTCTCTTCAGATGTTCCTTTTGGTTAAAAGCTGGACTGGCTCTCTCCTGCGTGGACTCTCATGTGTGTCTTTAGATTTGCTTTTTGGTTGAATCTTTTAGCACACACGGCGCAGACGAATGGTTTCTTTCCCGTGTGAAGGATGGTGTAACCTCTTCAGGTCTTGCCTTTGGCTGAATCTTTTACTGCAAACATCACAGCCAAGTCTTCCCTCCGCTCTGCTGACTGAGCCCTCTGAGTCTGGGCTGTGCTTCTTATTGACCAAACAGCTGGAAGTGTCTTTTCCTGGATGGCATTTCATGTGTCTCTGAAGAGACTGCTTGTAGCGATATTTTTTGTCACACTCAGAGCAGCTGAAAGACTCGGGTGTTCTGGTCTCCCACCGATCGACATGGTCTTCGACTTCGGAATCGGAAGATGTGTCAGTAGAGTCCGAGAAAGATAACTGTTGTTAAATTATTCCACTAATTTCATCATTTTTTAACATCAATACAAAAACAACTAGCATATCTAAACAGTGATTTCATAATAAAGAATTTACTCACCAGTCCCAAAATGATTGGAACAAATTGTTGAATATTTAGAGGGACTACACGGTGCACCGTCAGCATTAACACGCTTGATAGTGGCTAGCCAGTTATCGCGTCTTTTGGGACTTTTGTGTCGTTCGGCAGCTTGAAAAACGAATTCTTCTTATCTCTAGAATAGTTGTGTTTATGGCTATGGTTATGATTCCTGACTGAACAGACCAGACGTCCTGAGACATCTTGTTTCAGTGTGATGATGTTTGTGTCAGTATTTCCACTCAGGAGCTCAGCGTCTGTCAGCGTCTGTCCATTCAGAGTCCAGATGTACTGAGGACTGTCCCCTCCCTCAGAGGAGCAGGACACATTTGTCTCTCCCTGAGACAGACACTCAGAGACCAGCTGGACAGAGGACATGGGAGCTGAGAGGAACACACATTAGCTGACTTTTAATACTGCAACAAATCTTAATATTTTTAATGAAGGATCAGGGAGGCTCACAATACCCGAATATCTTAAATAGATCGTCAGTAAAATGTGGGAATTATGTTAATTAATCTTCTAGGTAGAAAGTAGTTGTTTACCTTGAACAGTCAACTGAAGAATCCTTGTCATCCTTTGCGTGGATGATACCTTCTGTGTGAATTATACCTTCTGTGTGAATTAAGGATTACAAGCAAATATTCACCACTGTCACTCCTGTTCAGATTATTAATCCTAAATGTTCCATTACTGGGAATAAAGAGAGATTTGTTTTCCATTTGATTGAATATCATCATATTACTTATCCATGTCAGCATGTTCTGTAATTCTTTTATCCATTCAAATCTATGTATTTCGGAGGCACTGTCCATCAGCTGTAGGTCCAGAGTTCCTCCCAAAGCTCCGTAACACTGAGCTCCATCCAGTCTGCCATCACAGTACGTTCCCACACCTGGAATTTTTTAAATGAGAAGAAAAGTTTAAATATTTCTTTTGAGCTTTCAGTACCACCAGAAGCATAATGTCAGTCTTTTAATAAAATGTATATATTAACCTAAAAAGTATTTTGTTGCCACAATGTCTTTGTCATACTGAGTTATGTAAACAATTATTTACTGCAGTAAAGTGTTACAGTGTTAAAGTGTAGAGTGTTACAGGTCTGTGATGGAAACAACGTTCATCCTCTTGCACTCCCTTAACTTTGAGCAGAAACCTTCCTCACAAAAGTCATTTTAATACACACAAACACACACACACACTCAGCTGCATTAGCAGAAATGTTCTGTTGTTTGTGCTTCATCACTGTCACAAACCATCACGATTCACACCGGCTTTCATTAAGATACATTTAATTTTATAATATTTGTAGCTGACATCTGTAAAAATGTAAATACTGTAAGCAAATTTGCAAACTATCCAAAATGCAAAGGCAGGCTATTTTCTATGCTGAGTTATTAATTATAAGATTATTTGTATTTTATGTTCTGTAGTTCTTGTAACTTTTCACAGTAAACGTGCGTTTCACAGAAACCGACTTTCAAACAAAACTTTATTCTTGTAAAGCTGAGTAATATACAGGACTGAGGCTGAAAAAAATGTTAGATTCAACAAACTGCAACTCTGAGTACAGGAATATTTCACCAAGTATATCTCAATCTCAAAGAAGGAAAACCACAAATTCAAACACAAGATAAAAAAAGCTTCAGCCTCAAGTTTAATTCTGCTTCACTGTCGTGAACCACTGAGACACTTCAAACATTTCAAAGGTTAGAAAAATGTGCAACTTGTAAATAATAATTTAACAATAAATCTGTCGGCCCTACCAAAAACTAAAATGTTATGAGCATTAATCTTCATTTTTTAGTTTTAGCTTCTTTATTTTACCATCAGTTTGACCATTTTGTGTTAAACTCTGTTAAACTCTGTGTAAAAATATTTGAAGAAAGTTGAGACCAAAAGATTTTCCAAATAATTTAAGCCCAAAACGTGCTTTTATTTCTAAACAATACAGTTGAATAATTTGAAAGGACCATCGCCATATAAGGCATTAAAAAAAGCTACTGTGTGCTTGTCTAAGCATTTTTCCCAGTTATGGTATTTGCAGATGGGAAGTGAGATTTATAAAAGAACAAATTTATTACAAATCAATTGTTATATTTTAGAAAATTACTATATTGATATTATTCTGCACCACTGCTAATGAAAGTGAAAAACAACTTAAATAACAAATAACCCAAAAACAAATGTCATCAACAACTTCATTACAACACAAAAAAGAATGAGAAAGTGTCAGAAAATGGAGGTAAGTGAGTCCAGAAAGCCTTGATGAGGTGAAAACTGATGACCAGCTCACCGTGACAGACTCCAAGGAGCATCAACGACAGTCCAAGCACATGTAACAAACAGGATCAGCAGCCGCCGTGCAGCGCAATATTTTCTTTAACTTTTGTCTTTATGTTCAAATACAAATGTCAATTTAACTCTATTAAAAAGTTATCTAGTGCTTTGGATATTTATCTCCAGAAACCATTTGGTGACACTGAAAGAAAATATAGTTCATCTGTGACTAAATCATGGAAAATTTGCCCAAATTTCCATGTGTTGTAGTTTCAAACCATTGACCTTAAACACTCTCTTACTAATTGTGACAGTGTGCTTTAATTGCAATAGATGTTAGGATACCATTGTAACTGGTTTTTAATATTTTGGACCATAGATTAGACAGATTTTTGTCAATTTTTGTGGGATTTTCTCTATTTGTTTTAGCAAACTTAGGTTTGGTGAACCCCATAAGCTCAATTGCATCACGAATCTCAGGACGTAAAATGCAATAAAAATAAGCTTATTAATTCATGTTACATATCGTCACCTTTCTAAAATAATAGCCTACGTAAATTTTTTATAAAAATGATTTATTTGCCTAAGTCATCTTTTTGTGACACTGGCCACCTGATAATGTCACCAATATCCTAATGATGTATTAATCTGAGAATGTTGGTGACATTATCAGAGGTGGCCAGCATCACAAAAAGATCATTTAGGCAAAAAAAAAAAAAAAAAAAGAAAAAATCATTTTTGTTAAAAAAAATTACTTAGGCCATTATTTTAGGAGGGTGATGATATGCTCCCTAAACATAACGGAATTAATCTATTATCTTGTATTATCAAATCAAATAATTGCAGAAATGGCTGCTTTTAGATTCCATGAATAAGAAAAAGAATAAGAAAAATGAAAACAAGAACATATCAATCTTTTCCAAGAAAAAGAAAAAAAAGATGTTTGTCAGCTTTTAAAGACATGTACGGTGGTAGGAACCTTCTCTTGCTTAAGCTGAGGACCCAAATAACTGTAGGACCGGTTGCGTGCCTTGTTGGAGCGTACACAAAAATGTCCATCGTCTTTAATGAAGAGTTGTTGTTGTTTGAGTTGCTAGTGTTGTGCGAAAAGATGCCAGATCGTGATAAATGAAAAACACAAAGAAGCCTGAATCCTCGTCTTCAAGGAAGAAAAAACAAGGATAAACATCTGTATGGCCTTTTCCAGATTAACGAGGGACAGATGTTTCCACAGACACCGAACTTATTTTCTTCCGGTACTGTATTTAGCCCTCCTATGTAAATGTGTGTAGTTGTCAGCGTTTGTATTTAATGTAAAATTATGTTGTCGCTGATCTGAACCAACTGATGACACGTTTTTTGTTTTTATTTATTTATTTTTGTTGTTGTTTGTTATGTTTATTTGTTTTTTTTTGTTTGTTTGTTTTTTTGCCAGTGTCTTTTCATATTTCTCTTATTGCCTGATATCAAATTATCTGCAAGTTTCTTCCAAATTCATTTTGCACGCAGTTGTTCTGAATTTAAATCCTATTAAGTGGTTGACTCATTTATTATTGTGTTTTATTTATTAAACTTTTTAGTGATGAATAACTGCCATTATATTAAGATTAGTTCATATTTATCACGAAAGAGAAAAATGTCTCATTCTATATCTAGTTTTCTATTTTCTTACTTTAAAAAACAATCATTACAGATTTTTTTTTTCCACATTTAATCTCAACTTGTTTAGAAAATGTTTTTCCAGCCCTTTTTTATTTAAAAAAATCTAGATCTTAATAATAACTTTTTTTTAGGAATTATACAAACTAGAAAAAAAAAATCTAAAACTTATTTTCAGTTTTTCTGTGGGTTTTGTCAAGGGAAAAAAAATGAACTTTTTCAGAAAGTTGCACCAAATTCAAAGCAGTTTATCTACAAACATTGTCATTATTCCCGTTTGTTACAGGAGTATTTGTTGGAGTTCATAATAGTGATGAATAACTGATGTTGACATTTGTGTTGTAGTTTCAGTTTTCTGTAGCGGTACAACAGCAGAAGATCCAGCATAGACAACCTGACGTTCTTAATGGATTCTCTTTGGTTGTGAGGACGGATTTCAGGGAAGAATCTGGGTTGGAGCAGGGATGCATCAAAGCAGCAGCAGCCTCAGATTGGTTTGGTTCCCCTCGTACCTGCACCATCCTCATGAGAACTGGTGAAGAGACAAGACATCAGAATCCTCAGTGAGTCACACACATTTGTTTACTTATTAACTTATTTCTTACTAATAAGTTAATATTTGTGTAAAATATATTTTATGGGCATGCAACAGATATTCTTGTCAAGCGGAGATATTTAATACTTTATGGCCTTTTACTTCAACATGTTTCAGCTGCTTGCTGTAGCCATCCTAAGAAGGGTCATATGATGTTGCTGAGAAGTGTGGTGTAGGTTCTCTCTTAGGATCGTCAACAGGGATGAAGAGGAGTACCATCCTCCACAGGACACCAGTCAGCAGGGGTGTAATCGTCCTCTGCTGTCTGCAAAACCTAAGAGAGAACCTACAAGACCGCAGAGCTAAATTTCTTACCTGTCTTATTAAAAGGAACCTCTGCATGGTGTACACGTGATTATGCCATATGTTCTGTAAATCAAATTAAAATATAAATGTATTTACAGCAGGGAGAATAAAGTTGCAGAAACAAAGATCGAGTCCTGTCTGTTGACGGCGACGTCAGCATCATGACATCCAAGGTGTAACAGCATAATCTCGCCAAGCTGCGAAGGATTCAAAGGATCAAAGATCATTTTATTCTCAAAAGAGATGTCGTGTCCAAGTCAGGATGCCAGTAACAGGAAGTCAGATTTGACAACAGACTGGTGACTGGTGGATAAAGAAACCACACTTTCCTTTGTACCAGTGATGAGAGACATCAGGCACAGCTGCAGGTAGAGAGGGAGGAGAAGCCGGCCGAGACCAGGACGTGCAGGAGATGCCACGACATGACAGTCTTTTCCTTAAGAAATTTAATGAATCAAATACTGTTTGTTACGGCCCCTGCTGTTTGCAGACAGCTGTGTCCGTTTGTGTTTGATTAGGGGCGGCAGAGCGCTGCCCGGAGTGGCTAAGGCCACATCTTTGATGCTAAGTGCTTCAGTCATGACTGCTTGACTGTTGCTTTCGGTCAGGAGGGGATGTCTTCAGGTGGTGTCCAACTTTCACCGGGTATTTCAACTCTGAACCACAACGCCCTCCAGCTGGTGGGTCCAACAGTGATGACCAGTCACTGCCCATCTTCTCCTGGCCGTCAGCGGAACTCCTCCCTCTTGTTCCAGCGCCAACAAGATGCTCTTTCTGCTGCCTCCCCCTGCCTGCGGATAGCTGTCTTTCCCTCTCTTCCTGCTACTCCCAGAGCTGTGAGTGTCTTCCAGGCTGATTGTGCCAGGAAACCCCTGCACCCGACCTCAACTGGGAATAGCCAGGTCTGCCGTCCCTTGTCTCTGCACTGGTCAACAAGGTCCCAGTACTTGGAAGTCTTCCTCTCAAATACCTCCTCACAACCATCTTCCCATGAGACCATCTATTCAGTCAAAATGATCTTTTTTGCCTCCTCTGACCACAAGACCAATCAAGCCTCAGCAATGTTTGTACAACCCTTGGGGAAGGCTAGTCTCCTTCCCAGGTTGACTCTCATCTCCCACGATTGTGCCTTTTGGAGAAGGCCCTTCTTGATCATCTTAGGCTGGTGGTTTCTGCCCTTCCCTAATAAACAGTATGGATGGTGTGGGTCTCTCGTTGATTTCACGCTTTTTCATAATTTGAAAATAAACGTTTTCAGTACAGACCCTGCTAATGACATTACATGTATATACTGCATTAAGCTATTTAAAAAGGAAGTTGGGGAGCTGTGTAGAATCTAAATAAAAACACATGCAGTCATTTGCTAATCTCTTCATTTCATTACCATTAACATGCTCTGAAAAATGTAAACGTGTGGCTGTAAATGTCTAAAATGTTGCACTAGTGTGTAGAAAAAGTAGGTCTGGAGCCCTGATTATCTTGGTGGTTCTGTTCTGCGAGACAGTCTACATACAAATAAATATTTTTTCATTTCCTTTCAAACCTAAACTATCAAAGAAAACAACTGATGCTCCGTGTGTGTTTCATTGTCATCTGCAGAGGTCCAGCAGGTGGTAGATGCTGAAGAAGAGGTTCTCTGGAGCTCCACTCTGGACCAGCAGGATCCAAGAACCATGCAGAAGGATCTCTGGATTCATCAGGCCAGAGCGGATCTTCATGATCAGGAGGAGACTGATTTCAGCAGCTTCTCATTAACTGTTGTTACTGTGAAGAAGGAAGATGATGAAGAGGAACCTCAGCCTTCACAGCTTCATCAAGTCAAAACTGAAGACAACAGAGAGACAGAACTTCCAACCAGCAGCTCAGACAAACCGATGAAAGCAGAAACCGGTGGTGGACCTACACCATCCAAAGAGCTTGATCCAAATAATCATTCTCCCTTAAATGTGGATGAAAAGGATTTAACATCTTCTGAGACTGAAGTCAGTGAAGATGATGAAGATGATTGGCAGGAACCACTGACAGATTCTGGACCTGAAACAGGAGACGGCGATCCCGACTTGAAGGAAAAGAAAATGAAACATTTACGTGTCCACACGGAAGACAAACTGCTTCACTGTCAGGGCTGTGATAAAACATTCAGGTTTAAGTCTGATCTGGAAATACACATGATCGTCCACACGGGCGAGAAGCCGTTCATCTGTGAGGTTTGTGGAAAAAGCTACACCCAAAAGGGAAATCTTAAAAAACACTCTGTTGTCCACAGAAAAGATGATCAGTTTAGTTGTGAGTATTGTGGTAAACGCTGTACACAAATGAAACGTCTTCAGGTACACATCAGACTCCACCCCAAGTGTAACTTTTGTGAGAAAAGATTTAGATTTCAGTCGGATCTAAACCGACACATCATCGTCCACACGGATGAACAGCCCTTTGAATGTAATGTTTGTGGTGAAAGATTTAAACAAAAAGAATACCTCAAGAAACATTTGAGTCTCCACACGGGGAACAAACGGCATCAGTGTGATTTCTGTAAGATAAGATTTAGAAACTTGTACGACTTGAAGAGACATATGAGAGTCCACACGGGCGAAAAGCCCTTCGGCTGTGATGTTTGTGGTAAAATATTCACCCAAACTGAACATCTCAAGCAGCATTTGACCATCCACTCAGGAAACAAGCCGTTCGGCTGTGATCGTTGTGGCAAAAGCTTCAACCGGAAGTCCAATCTTCAGGCACACGCGAATATCCACACAGGAGAGAAACCTTTCAGTTGCGACGTTTGTAGTTTAAGTTTTACTAGAAAGGCATACGTTAAGATACACATGAGAGTGCACACAGGTGAGAAGCCGTTTGTTTGTGAATGTTGTCATAAAAGATTTATCCAGAGTTCCGATCTGAAGAAACACATGAAGTTCCACAAAGCAGAGAAAAAACCGTGTTGTGATCCAGTGAAAGTTCCACATGAGACTCCATGATATTTAAAAACACATACAAAACAAAATATTTAGAACTCTGAAGACTTTCTGTTGTAACAAGGTGTTATTAGTCTCTTTGTAAAACAATGACTGCATCTTCACAGCTGCTAGTGTAGCCGTCCTGCGTTTTTCTTTAGATTTTTCCAGACATACACGATACTTTGCTTTAATATTTATGTATAAAAAAAAGAAAACTTTTGTTTTTTAGTTGATCTTAAGCGGGCTGGCCCCGTCTTATCTCTCCAATCTTTTAACTCCACACGCTCCCTCCAGATCGCTGATATCTGCTGACCGGTTGCTCCGTGTTGTCCCGGAGGTCCAGGCTGAAAGACTGCACCTGCCGTGGACATTTTTAAATCTCTTTAAAAGATTTATTCTTACACCCTAGCTTTTAAACCAGACTGCGTTTTGGCGTTTCTTGCTGAATCATAGTTTTGCGTTTGTCTTTTTATTGTCTTTTTATTTCCTTTATGTCTATTTTATTGTTGTTTGGTGTTGTTTGGAGCTGCAGCTGTCTTGGAATACTATGTTTACAACTTGGAGATGCAGATTTTTGTAGATTTCTGGGTAATGATGGTGTGATAAAGCTCTGTGGATGTGTCAAGTCTTTTCTAGTCAATCTGTTCTCCAAGTTTAATGACTTGAAGCCCTGTTCATCAGCTCATTTAGGAGCGCTGACATCTGCTGGTTATTTCATGTACAGCAGTCCTGCGATATTACATGAGGGCTACATATCTGTAAATTATCTGTAAACATTGATGCTTTATGTCAGAACCCCCATATTAAGTACTGTAAAGTCATATTAGATGAATCTGTGCTAAACCTGGTGGTATATCAATGAAGTATCAGCATATTTATCATGGTATATAAAACAATCAGGCTATATAAATTATTTATATCAATAAAGTTATAAAGGTTCATATGTAGCCTTTTTATTTATTAAGTTTTGGTAGATATCATGTCAACATGCTCCCAAACTGCCGATGTCCTCCCTTTCATGGTGGCTCCCTTCTGAATCAGAGCTGTCACATTGTTTTTGTTTGTCTGACTTGTTGCTAATTAACCTCCTGCAGCACATTCCTCCAGCTGGTTTTTGTTATACTAGTTACTTTTTCTAGTTCTTAGATTAACTGTTGCCATCAAATTTATGATAAACTAATACTCTTCTTGAAATAGTAAAATATCTCCTGAACATGTTGGTGTGTTTTCTCTTCCGAATAAATATTGGTTTGAGATGTGAACATTATTATATAATGGTTTCACTGGCATTTAAGGCAGCAAACCAATCTTTTTTTGTTTTGGGGTTGTCACCTTTAAACCGGCACAAAAAGGAGAAGGTTAACAACTCTGAATGAAGCACTGGTAGAAGTTAAATATGTTCTTACAGACACCAAAGGAGTTAAGCTACCTCATCAGATAACCTTTTTGGTGAACTTACTTTAGAGCACAGCTTGTATTCTCCTTAAAATTTAACAGGAAATCAAAAACTGAACCACCTGTGGTTCTGGACTATATGAACCTCCTCACCATGGATCCTACAGGGTTTATGTTCAGTATCACGTTTTCTAAAATTAATTCCTTGGTTTTAGTTAAAATAATTAAAATCAAGGAAATTGTTGTCACACCAATCAGAGAATGAAGGTAAGCCACTCCCGTGATGTTATCCGTTTTAGTCTAATATAAAAAGAAATAATGTTGGGATCAACAGGAATAATACAGGGGGAGGAACTTTTGTTGGCTGCGTTGTGTTGCAGGGGGAACAAAACAAAAGTGAGACCGGCTAGAAAGCCGCTAACGGCGATCTTCCAGGTTTCATTGGTGCTGATTGTAGGGAGGTTGAGAAGCTGAATTGTGACACGTGGAGAATAATTTTAGCTGGAAAAACAAAAGCAAAGAAGCGTGAATCGTCGTTGCTAAAGAAGCAAAACGAAACGGGGAAAGACGAAGGCAGGAAAGGAAACCAGGAGAAGCGTCGGTGTGGCCTGGAACTCACATACAGAAAAAACAACAGCTGTCTGTTTGCTGATGAACAGGTGATTTAACCCGTCTGTGTAATTAGTTTTATGTAAGTTAGGCAAGGAGCTGAGTTAGCAACACAAACCCAGTTTCACTGTCTGGGTCCTGCATGAAGCCACCGTAGCTGTCATCGTCCTCATCACACAGAATGTCAGTGTTTTATTCATGCGTGATAATCTAAAGATTTATATATTCATAATAACATATCAGGGTTTTGCATTTTGAGACACAAAGTAGACTGCAGTTTTCTGCCTTTGGGACTCATGGGAACACTGTGCTTTTACTGGCCAGGAAAAATAATCTTCTGCTCCAAACATTAGTTAATTAATTGACATTCTTAATCATTTGAATTAATTTTTAGGTGACTGGTAAAGGTAACTCTTTTATCACGTCTGTGCTAAAGGATGACTGTCACTGGCTGCAGATGCTGTTTGTTGCACAGAAACTCACCTATTTACAGTCCTGCTGGATTTTTTTATGGTCGCAGTAAAATGAGTAAAATTATTTGTGCCATTGACTGTCTTAATCTATGAAAACTTGTTATATGAGAAGTTACACAAAGCATCTTATAAGCAGGTCTATTGCACATATAAAGGATATGTAGGCTTTGATTTAAACATGTTTACTTTGAGAAGTTTTAGAGTAAATATTGTTGGGAAGTAGGGCTGGGCGATTAACCAATAACATTGTTAAATGGAATTTTCCATTTCTGGAGATTTATTTTTATGAAAATCTGGATTTTTTTCATAGTTAGTTAGCAGCAGACTTCGCCCTCCCTCCACACCAGAACGGTGTTTGTCTGACAGATTTTCAGTGAAGTGA
>JBAFTA010000024.1:2435647-2448065 GCA_036919975.1 Melanotaenia parkinsoni | reverse complement strand
TATGAAGTCGTTTATATGGTGGAAAAGCTATGACATTATATGCTTTATTTTTGCTGGCATTCATTTATATAAACAAATTAAAGTTTTTAATAAGTTTATTTATGTTTTGTAAAAGAAAAGAAAAAAACTGATTAAATATCGCCCAGCCCTATTGGGGAGTACAGATAGAGTAGCACAACCACATTTTTAAATGTTTAAACCTATAAAGCTATCTGAGTACAGTATTTGTGGATGAAAACTTTGTTATAGGGAGTCCTTCAGAGCGAAGCGGTGTGTGTTTATATAGCAGAAATATATATTCTGGTGGAACACTGGCTTTTCAGTGGAAAATATTAAGTTTCTTCTGCTACTCTCAAGAAAAACTTAACGTGCTCTTTTTAGTTTTAGCTGAGGGTTGTAAAGAGGAGAATTACAGGTGGAGCAGGGATGCCTCAAAGGAGAATCCTTCAACCAGATGGCTCCAGAGGGCTGGGTTTGATGCCCCCCGTACCTGCAGCATCCACATCAGAACTGGAGCAGACAAAAGACAAGACAGATCTCAGTGAGTCTTACACATTTGTTTGTGTTGATTTTTGCATGGTTACTAAGACTGTCTCTGATACTGGGAGGCTGCTTGATTATGACAGACAATGCAGTTTCAGAGGAAAAGGAAGCACAGCCATTATCTGTAATATTTTTTTAAATGTTTGTGAAACAAATGAAACTGGTTGATATTAGGTCTAATCCTGTAAGCCATCGGGTTTTTGAAGGTGAGGTTTGTCTAAACTGACCCACATCAAATCAACTATAGCTCCAAAATTATTAGGCCAGAATGTAAAATCTGAGTTGGCAAAGTCACATTAGTGCCACCTGGTGGTGGTAATGATGCATTACATGGTGGTGGTTAAAACAAGACAGCCTTTTTATGACTCAGTAGTCATAAAAAACATTTTCATTTCTTAGTTTAATGGCTATTTTAAAATTAGGAAGTTATTTTCCATATAATGTATTTTCTGAATGTTTTGCTCATTGCTTCACAGCCTTCCTTCAGGACATTTTACCAACTCAACCACATCTCCTTCACAAACTCACACCCCTATCTGTGGTCAGTTTAGTTTTACCAGTTAACTAAAAACTTCACTCCTGCGTGTATTTGAAGTTTGTCCACTTGGGCAAGAGTAGAAATGACAAACTCCACACAGAAACACTCCTGCTGATAATCAAACTGCGGTGTTGCCCTGAAACCAACCATAACAACCATCCATCTTTTCATATATTTTCTATTTGGGATCAAATATAAACTTGATCCTCTGGAGCACTTTAGACTACTAGTTAAATTAACCACATGTGGAAACACGAGTTACACTTTTTACTTTTATTATATTCATTATTTAATTATCTTTTCTTCTTTTTGTAGAAAGCGATTGTCAACATTCTTTGTCATTTTATAAATAATATCACAAATACTAAGGATCCGGATAAAAACGTTAGAACTTACAGATGTTCTCAATGTTCATGTGTGTTTCAGTGTTAGCTGCAGATGTGCAGCAGGTTGTGGTGATTAAGGAAGAGGTTCCCTGGAGCTCCAGTCTGGACCAGCGGGACCCAGAACCCCTCCACATTAAAGAGGAGGAGGAGGAACTCTGGACCAGTCAGGAGGGAGAGCAGCTTCATGGGCAGAAAGAGACTGATTTCAGGAGGTTGTCATTAAATATTGTGACTGTAAAGAGTGAAGATGATGATGAAGAAGAACCTCAGTCCTCACAGCTTCATCAAATCAGAACTGAAGACAGCAGAGAGACAGAACTTCCAACCAGCAGCTCAGATAACCAGATGACAACAGAAACCGATGAAGGGGACTGTGGAGGAGCAGAGGTTGACTCTTCTGAAACTGAAGTCACTTATTATGATAATGATGATGAAGATTGGCAGAAACCTTTGCTCAGTTCTGAACCTCAAAGAGAAGACGCTGACCCTGATATGGCTGTCCATGAGGCTGAAAAGCCATATGACTGTGGTGTTTGTGGTGAACAAATTATGGGAAAAACACAACTTCAACTGCACCTGAGAGCTCACAAAGGAGAGCGCTGCTACAGCTGTGACATTTGTAGCAAAAGATTTCTCATAAGGGAACTTCTACATGTACACATCCGAGCCAACCATAAGTGCAGCAAGTGTCAGAAAATATTTAGATATCGGTGCCTCCTGAAGAATCACATGGCGGTTGTCCACACAGATGTGTGTCCATTTAACTGTGATATTTGTGGTAAAAGGTTTAAACAAAAATACTATCTCAACAAACATTTGCGTGTTCATATAGAAAACAAACCGTATCAGTGTGACAGCTGTGAGAAGAAATTTACATGTCTGTATTATTTAAAGATACACATGAGAGTCCACATAGGTGAAAAACCGTTTATCTGTGATGTTTGTGGTAAAAGATATACCACAAAGGGAAAACTTAACCGGCATTCTGTCATCCACACTAAAAGCGAACTGTTCAGTTGTGAGTATTGCAGTAAAAATTTTACCCTAAACACTCGTCTTCAGGTGCACGTCCAAACCAGCCACAAGTGCAGTAAGTGTCCGAAAACATTTAGATATCGGTGCCTTCTGAAAAATCACATGACGGTAGCCCACACCGATGAATATCCATTTCACTGTGAAATTTGTGGTAAAAAATTCAAACGAAAATACGATCTTCCAATTCATTTGCGTGCCCACGCAAACAAAAACAAACCGCATCATTGTGACACGTGTGGGAGGAGTTTTACGTGCCTGTCTTATCTAAAGATGCACATGGTTGTCCACACAGGGGAAAAACCTTTTACTTGTGATGTTTGTGGCAAAAGCTACACCACAAAGGGGAATCTAAAAACACATTCTATTGTTCATGCTAAAAACAAGCTTCGTTGTGAGTATTGTGGTAAAAGTTTTACCCTAAAGAAACGTCTTCAGCTGCACCTCAAACACCACCCTCAGTGTAACATTTGTGAGAAAAGATTTCAAAGTCTTTCCAGTTTAAAGATACACCTTATGGTGCACACAGGTGAAAAACCATTTGGCTGTGATCGTTGTGGTCAAAGATTTAACCTGAAGGGGAATTTGAAGAAACACATGGGCGTCCACACAGGAGAGAAACCTTTTAGTTGTGAAGTTTGTGGTCTAAGATTTGCCCGAAGGACCCATGTTAAGCTACACATGAGAGTCCACACAGGAAAGAAAAAATTTAGCTGTGATTTCTGTGGCACAGGCTTCAGTTGTCAAAAAAGCTTGAACATGCATCTAAGACTCCACGCGGGTGAAAAGCCATTTCTCTGTGAATATTGTGGTGAAAGATTTACTCTAAATTCAGATCTTCAGAAACACGTTGAGTTCCACACAGAAAAGAAACAGCTGAGGTGTCATGTGATGAACGTTTCACCCAAGGAGGGACTTTAAGTTGCACATGAGACTACATGAAAGTACAGACTATTTTTGGCTGGTGTGATACTGAGCAGTGGGTTATCGTTGTACAGATGAGGGTGGCAGGCGGAGGGATGAAATAATCTGCTATAGAAAGCCAGAAATGGGAACTTAAAGCTTCTGTTCTGTGGACGACACATCGCTGAGATACTCTGTGTGGTCTGATTTCATAAGACGTCATTGCTGTTAGAGATCTAGTTTTTTGTCTGTATTTATTTATTTATTGGTACAAACAATGTTTAAAAATGTTTGACAAGAGTCAAAAATAAAATGTTGCTGTACGTTGTGACGTACGTACATTTGCTTTTCTTAACATTAAAGCTCAACATAGACTGATTTATTACTACTTTCTACATCAGTTATAACTACATTAATTTAAAACTAAGGATGCACCAATTTCACTTTTTTTTAACCCAGTACAAGTACTTTGTGTACTTGTCAGTACGAAGTACCAATATAAGTACTTTTAAATCCCATTACAGCTCAGCTCAGGACGTCTGATGGGACGACTGAGTCGTTTAATTGTGTGTTATATCGAACGGGTCATCCTGTGACCATCCTCTAAATATATGGCTTGAAAACAGTCTGGATCTTCATCAATAACAAGGATAAAGTGTTTTTTTTTTTGGATTACGTTCACAGTTGTGACATGGCACCTGCTTGCCCAAAATCAGCTTCTGTCCCTGAGAAAGGGCCAAATTCGGATTTTTAAAAAGTACCTGAAATAACTTTGTTTCTGCACATCCAATGATAAAAAAAAATCTAAATCTAAGGGTTGAAAACTATCAGAAACTTTATTAAAAAAGAAAAGTATAAAGTGGTTTTTGGTGATTCAGTTCACCGCTGTGACGAAGCGTCTACAAGCTGAAAATCAGCTTCTCTTGCCGTGTTCAGCACGTTGTGTTAAAGTGCTGTATGAATAAAGTTGAGCTGAACTGCTGAGATCATGTTATATTTTTAAAATGACACGAGTAATAACTCTGTTGTTTATACATTTTAACAAATGAACGTGTTAATTCCACAGATTGATCTCTTTGTATTAATGTGTTTGTTTTCACAGCCCTAGTTTTTTACATTAGTGTCGGGTTCTGGTGTATTTATTGGAACACTTCTATGAATACAGACTACAGGTACACACATAGTATCGGATCCATACTTGATACTGGTATCAAGTATCGGTGCATCGCTGTTTAACCCGTCAGCAATGCGCTTCAGATGTGGTATTGAGGTTGGTTTCCTTCCTGCATTGTACCTGGCTGTGTATGAAGGGGAGGCCTTCCTGGCATGACATCTTTTCCACTTCAACCAGGATCCTGGGAATGAATGTTCCACTGGATCCTAAATTTGTTTACTGGGGAATTTTACTAGTTTTCACAGTTCTCTAAACAATGCACTTAATGATGAAATTAGTTGAGCCTGAACTTAAATTCATGGAAGTTGCCTTTTGTGTAGCTAAGAAGTGTATTGCAGTGTCATGGAAATCTAATTCCACTCTTCCTATTGACACGTGGTCTTTGGAAATGAAGGAGCAATGAGATGGACCGAGGACCTCAGTGTATGTTGTTAACCCTCTGTCACAAAGAGAGTTGGACTCAATGAAAAGAGGCGGGTTATTTATTAAGGGTGGCTTGAATGGAGCTGTAGATGGTTGAGGTTCAGGGATCCCAGCAGTGTGGTGAGCGGGCATACAAGTTGGAGGCAGCTTTGGATCTCAGGCAGGGAATCTTTGAGAAGAGCAAAGAGTTAGCAAAGAGTTAGTGACATGAATTTATTTGAAGCCGGTGTACCACATAAATGTAGCAACAGTCCAGTGTAGAATGAAGACAAGCCTGGATTTTTGTTGATTAGGCATGTTGAAATTTTTTACCTTATCTAAATTTTATCTCATTTTTACTCTATTTCATCTCATTTACTTGTTGTATTTTGTCTTATTTATTATGATAGTTGCAATTTTTCTTTTTTTTTATTATATTTTATTCTGTTTTGCATTTACTGAAGGGCTTTGTAATTTTGTTCTACTTGTTGCACTGACAAAGTTCTAGTCTCTTTTTTATGTATGCACAGATACTGAAAATTATAATATAAAATAGTAAAAAAAAAAAATAAAATAAATATTTTAATACGTATAAATATAAATGCGGTAAGTTTTCAACTTATAAGGTTACACCTTATATGTGGGGAGGAACTTTTGTTTCCAGCAATGTATTTCGGGGGGAACGAAATAATAGTAGGAATGAAGCTGAGCAGCTCTCGTCTTTATTTCGATCTTTCTGAGTGTTTCTTATTAAACAATACCAATTTAGCGTTTTTTATTTTTCATTTTTTATTTATTTTTTTTACTTTAGAAGCCCGATTGTGATAAATAGAGGATCATATTATCATAGAAAAGCGAAGAAGCGTGAATCCTCGTCGCAGAAGGAGCGAAACAAAACCGGAAGAGACGGTGGCAGAAAAGGAGAAACATCGGTTCGATGTGGCCTTCCGAAGATGGAAATAGTTGATGAGGGACAGATGTTTTCAGCAGGACACCGAAGTTGATTTCTCCAGGACGGGTAATTTAACACACTCCATGTAATTAGTTGGTTGGTAGGACCAAGAGCTGGGTTAGCAACACAATAACCATTTCACTTTGGGCTTAGCATGAAGTCGTATTTGTGACTGGTTGTTTGTTTTTGCGAACGTTTAATTTTTCTTTTACAAATCGAGGTGGGATTCACAAAGTTTTACTTACCACTCCTTTTCGAGCGTCAATGTATGATTCTTATTTTGTATGGCCTGATTTAAAGTCAACTTAACTGTACAGCTAATGTTCTGCATCGTTTGTTTTGTTCTTGGAACACTATCTGCTCGAAATAAAATTAATAATAATAATGAAAAAGTTACAACTTAACGAAACATGCAATCTCAGCACATTTTATTCAACATTTGAATATTTTCTCTGTACAAACTGAACTATAATTTCAATCAGGTTGTGGTGATTTGTTGACATCAACCACATGGTTGCAGCTAACATTGTACTGAGGGTATTCCAAGAAGCAGGTTTAGGGGTTTAGCTGGCTATCTTAACCTAGACTAAACGGTCATTTTAGGGTTTCTATTCCAAAATAGCAAATCTGTGTAAGTTAACACTGAAACATACAGTATGCTGTAAACAAAGCCTGGTATGGGGTATGTTTTCTTCAGGCTGTGCCCGACATATTGTATTTCCAACATAAAGATTTGAGGGAAGGTCACCCTGCGTCATCAAAATCTGTCAAAACTACTTAGATGTGAAGAAATTGACAATTCCATTGTCGATATTTTTATTTAAATTTTTTGTATGGCAACTTAGATGAGATGAGATAAGATAATACTTTATTGTATGCTTGTAAAGAAAATTGTACTGCAGCACCGAGTCAACAATCATCACAGACAAGGCTGCAGTCACAAAAAAACAAAGTCTATAAATATCCATAAAAAAACAACGTAATTGAATATTTATTGTTTAGACAGACAAACGCTTCGATGTTATCATTTATTGATATTTTGGTCTATGGCTCTTATCTGCAGATCTGCATTTGCAACCTGGCCCTGTAGGTGGACTTTATAGTTACTTTGAAGTCACCTGGGCCCGGATCTGATGATGTAACCCACCCTGGATGCCCCTCATCATCGGGCAGTCCTGGTTGATGCTCACCACAAGCTCCTCCAGGTGGGTGGGGGGTTGTTGCGGTCGCCTCAAACCCATCTTCCATCCCTCCAATGTCTTCTTATTGGCTTTGAAATAGGTATACCCCCTTGTGCCTGTAATAAAAAAATAATGTAATAAAAAAATAATATAATATAATATAATAAGCTTACTGAATTTAGTAATTAGATAACACATGCCAGCTGTAGGCCACTCAGTGGGTGGTGGCAGATGCAGCTGTTTTCCTTTTTTGGTCATTTCTATCGGGATTTTGGGGGTCAGTGGATGATGCCTTTCATAGGTTTGCCGTGGACGTACACACACTGGCTTAACCAGCACGGGGGTGTGATAGCTGCTTCATAGCCAGTGTTTTGGAACCGACAACACAGGTTAAGGCGTCAGATGATTTAGCAACTTCGAACGTAGGCTTTATCACAGGATTTGTTAAAACCTTCTTTCTGGAATACCCCTCAGTTCCTGTCACTATTCCAGACTAAGATAGCTGTCAATGGCAAACACATGTCTTTATAACATCACAGAGCTTGGCACAGTGTTTTTACCTACAAATCTTCATACATGAGCATTTTAAGGTTCATAGATTCATGTGCTCTGTGTAATGTTAAGAGAAATCTTTCTAAATGGGATCAGAGTTGTACATTTTGAGACACAAGGTCAGCTCTTAAGAGAGTTTGCTTCCTGTGAGACTCCACAGTCAGGTCTTTTACTGGCCTGGCCTTATATTGTAAATCTTCTATTGTAAAATGAAATATTTGAATTGTGTGTCACAGAAATGGGGTTGTTGTATTGTAGTAATGGGGTAAGGACATAAGTTTTTATTCTACCTACTTCTTGTAACATGAAGAGATAAATGTAAATTCCAGAAAATGTTTAAAATAAACTATGAGTTTCAGTTTAAATCTTTTAAGGTGAATGGTAAAGTTAACTGCCTTGTCATCTCTGTGTTATCTGCAGTGACACTGCACAGAAATCTATTGACAGTCCTGCAGGAAAAGTAATTAGTTCATCGATGTTTTGTGTTGTTCAGTAGGTCTTAGGCTACATTCACATTGCAGGTCTTAATGCTCAATTCCAGTTTATTTTTTCTGACATTCCTTTTTTTTCTTTTTCTTTTTTTACATGTTTTCTTTCACATTATAATGTAAATGCAAGTACAGAAAAAGGCCAAGTGCTGCATGTTCTGCCCCTGGCAAGCAACAAAAGTCACTTTATTGACATAAAAGTTGTATGAAATGCAGCATGACCGATGCAGCATGACCTGAGGTTGCTTTGTAAAACATCAGATATGTATCTGATTTAGGACGGGGGTCGGTCTGATCTGATTTTTTTTTTTTTTTTAAATAATCAAATATAGGTTTTTTAAAAAAAAAAAGAAAAGTTGGATTAGGGCCACAGTTTGAACATTGTCGTGATCATGACATGAATTTTTTTTTATTTCTTTTTGCCATGTAAACTAAAAAGTAATTGTGACCTAGGGGTCTCCAGTCCATATTCAGCACAGATGTTTCTGGACACAATGCCGGATACGTGGATATGGCGTTCCATGTATTCTTTGCTTGCCAGTATCTTGCTCCCTGCTGTGAGGTGCTGGATTGTTTCAGTGCTGTCCTTCAGACCAGCCCTCTTTTGCCATTAGTAGGACTTGTTCATATCCACCACTTCAGCTATCTCTTGGTGGTACATACATGCAGGGCTTGTCCTCCTGTGATGGTTCCTCCGTTTCATTCTCCTCCAATTTCTATTGCCTGAGGCATTCACTCAGTGCTTCTTCCCATGGGACCATCTTCCTGATGTATTCATGGAGTTTGGATGTTTCATCTTGGATAGTGGCTCTGATGCTTGCTAGTCCTTGGCCTTCCTTTTTCCGCTTAGCGTATAGCCTCTGGACACTGGATATGGGGTGGTACCCTCCATGCATGGTGAACAGCTTCCATGTTTTAACATCTGAGGTCTGAACTTCCTCCTTTGGCCAGCTTATTATCCCAGCAGGATTTCTGATCACTGGCAGGGCATCGCTGTTAGTTGCCCGGATCTTATTTGTGCCATCTTTTAAACAGTTGCAGCACTCATCTGGAGGATATATATGCCTTTATTTAAACATGTTAACATTAATGAGAATGTTGTGTTTCAAAGTAAAAATCATTCGAGAGCACACGCTCATATTTATATACCTGTACGGCCATCTGAATACAGTGTACATTTTGGGGATGAAAACTGTTAAAAAGAGCAATTCAGAGTGAAACATTATCTGGCCATAGTTAAAATGAATATTTATGAAAGACAGAAATTATTATTATAATTATTATTATGTTATTATGAAAAAAACCTATGTGCATTTACTGTTTTTGTGAACTAAACTGAAAAAAGTTCATGATAAATGCTCTCAAATCTAAAGGAAACTGACAATGCTTCTTTTAGTTTCAGAGAAGGATTGTAAAGAGAAGAATCACAGGTGGAAGTGGGATGAATCAAAGGAGGCTCCTTCAAGCAGATGAGCCCAGAGGGCTCTGTTTGGTGCCCCCCATCCCTTCAGCATCCACATCAGAACTGGGGCAGACACAAGACAGCAAAGATCCCAGTAAGTCACACATTTTTGTGTGGATTGTTGCTTAGTAACTGAAACTATGTCTGACACTGTGAGGATGCCTACTTGCAGCAGACACCACAATTTTGTTGACTACAATAGGAATTAAATTACAGTCATAGTCTACAATAATTTTATTTTCCGTGCTAACACCATGTTGCTAGCAATGTTTTGCACGTTTGCTGTTACATTTGCATTAAGTTCCATGTATTCGAAACATGTTCCTGAGATTTTCATCAGTATGTCATGACTTTAGTCTGCAGAGCAGCTCTGTGTGCTTTCCAGTTTCATACTACCCCATGATAAGTTCAGTCCTTAGTTCATGGACAGCCTTAAAGACTTGCTAAGTGCTCAGATAATCTACAGCATCATCACACAGTTTCTTCTGTCTACTGCAGATGGCTTTTCTTGATGGGACTGTAAATTCAGGCTCACCTATTTCCATCTTACTTTATAAACTTTTCGCAACTAAATTATGTCTTTAGCTATCATCTAATTCAGGGGTGGCCAACATCGGTCCTCAAGAGCCACAATCCTGCAGGGTTTTCATGCATCCATGCGCCAACACACCTGACTTAAACTAATGAGTCATTGTGCAGATCCTTATAGTCTGTTGGATCCATTTAATGTGAGTCAGGTGTGTTGAGGCAGGGATGCATGGAAAACCTGCAGGATTGTGGCTCTTGAGGACCGACGTTGGCCACCCCTGATCTAGGAGATGAAGTCCTGTGTTTGCTGTTCACATCTAACCTTAAACGTCATCTGGTGACAAAGCTGTCGTTGACCTCTGCTTTGTTTATAGACCTTCTGTTGGATGCTTCTCTAGAATGACTGTACACCGTCGTGGCAGATGATATGACAGCTTTACCTGGCGGAGGTTGCGCTGGACTTCATCTGTTTTTTTAAAGGACACATAACTTTTTTTTGCTGGCTGTTTTCTTTGGCTCTGCATGTTTCTTATATTTGTACACTGTTGCATTGAATCTCGCAGCGTTGGCATCAGAGTCTAGCAATAGAGAATCGTTCTCCAGTTTCTTGGCTGTCGGCAAACAGCTTTGTACACTGGTGCCACCTTATTACCAAGTACCAGCTAAGACATGACTGTCACAAAAGCCCCACTTCCACCAACAGGTCTGGGTCAGTACAGGACAATTTATTGTGCCTTGGTTTGGTAACAGCCAACCCTACCCTGACCCGGTAGACGGCACATCTCACAGGACAATTCAAAGTGCTTTATATAAAACATTAAAAGCATTAAGTAGTAAAAAGCATCAACAAATAGCAAAAATAACAATAAGATCATAAATTGCATTAAAACGATTAAAAGCAAGATAAGTTAAAAGCTAACGTGCAGAGAAAAGAAATGTTTTTAACCTGGATTTAAAAATGTTTACACTTGGTGAAAGTTTAATCTCCACGTAGTTACGCTGAATATCTCCTCTTCATCTGTTGTCTTGCTTCCCTCCATGATTGCTGTTTAGTGTTTGCAGCTACGCCACCCGCCTCCTGTCTGTTTTAATAGCAAAACACCAAAAGATGGTGATGATGCATTCAAGACGCCTCGAAAATACGGGTACAGAGGAGATAAACTATCTAATAACTAATGTAACCTTGGGTTTTACCGATGTGGACATGCTGAGAAAGAAACATTGTGCATTTAGCTAGCAGCTGTGTCTGATGTACACTGAAGCTACCGGTGCAGTCACATCACAAACATCTGTCTCAGACCACCGATTCAAATCGGTGAATCTCTCCATCCCTAGTACCAATGCACAACCTGCAATCTAGCCCCTCCCCCAGACCTGGCCTGGCCACGGTGAGAACAAAGTCCAAGGGTGTTCTTCATCATAGGTCCTCTGAACCAAGCTTTGTCTGGTCCCTCACCTAGAACCGGTTTGACAGCTGAAGTACTAGGAATCATTGGGACACACAAAACCCTCCATCCCAATAAAGTGGCAGCAAATTTAGGGGACTTGCTTGCATTCATATGGATTATTCATTAATCTCATTTTTGACTTCTTTGTTTTGAAGAAATTGATTCCCATCCTTTATTGACATTTTAATGACAACTACTAAGGATCAGGGTAAAGACGTAGAAACTAACAGATGTCCTTTATGTTCATGTGTGTTTCAGTGTTACCTGCAGATGTGCAGCATCTGATTAAAGAAGAGGTTCCCTGGAGCTCCAGTCTGGACCAGGACGAGTCAAAACCCCTTCACATTAAAAAGGAAGAGGAGGAACTGTGGATCAGTCCGGAGGGGGAGCAGCCTCATGGACAGAAAGAGGCTGATTTCAGCAGGTTGTCATTAAATATTGTTACTATAAAGGGTGAAGATGAAGAAGAGAAACCTCACAGCTCACACCTTCATCAGATCAAGACTGAAAACAGCAGAGAGACGGAACCTCCAGCCAGCAGCTCAGATAAACACATGAAAACAGAAGCTGATGAAGAGGGCTGTGGAGGTGCCGATCTAAATAGTCATTTACCACCGAACAATGAAGCGTTCAACCCCTCTGAGACTGAAGTCATTTATTATGATGATGATGATGATGATTGGCAGGAGCCTTTGTTTAATTCTGAACATGAAAGTGAAGATGGAGACCATGTGGGTCTAAAGCCAAATGAATGCCAAAAGAAACCAGATTTAGACTTTGATAATTATGGTAACATTTCTTCCCAAACATCCAACATCCAAAACCAACA
>JBAFTA010000024.1:2400474-2413318 GCA_036919975.1 Melanotaenia parkinsoni | reverse complement strand
TGAAACATGGCGTCTGGAAAAGGCTCCTTCAAACCTGAGACAACTGGAGCAGTTTGCTTATGAGGAGTGGACCAAAACACCTGCTGAGAGGTGCAGAAGTCCCATTGACAGTTACACGAATTGTTTGATTGCAGTGGTTGCCTCAAAAGGTTGTGCAACAAAATATTAAGTTAAGGGAACCATCATTTTTGTCTAGGCCTGTTTCATGAATTTTCTTCAAGAACAATTAGTGTTGTTACATAAATATCTGGAAATTAATCTGTATTGAATCTTATTTAATGGAAATCAAATTGAATCAGGAATTTAGTGGTGATAGCTCTAGCCTCTTCCTGTCAAGCTTTCCACCAATCAGAGAGCTTAGATTGACGGTAATGTCCAATCTGGAGCAGCCAAAGATCAACCAGTGAGCAGAAGTTTTATGTGTGTCTGAAAAGAAGAAAAATAATGCTCCTCTATGGCAAAAAATATATGAAAATACATGTTAACTTATTTTTGTTTATGTGTGTTTCAGTGTTACCTTCAGACGTCCAGCAGATGGTGGTGATTAAAGAAGAAGTTTCTTGGATCCCGAGTCTGGACCAGCAGGATCCACAGTCTCTCTACGTAAAGGAGGAAGAGGAGGAGCTCTGGACCAGTCAGGAGAGAGAGCAGCTTCACGAGGAGGACAAGTCTGATCTCAACAGGTTCTCCTTCACTGTTGTTACTGTGAAGGGTGAGGATGATGAAGAGCAACCAGAGCTTCATCAGATCAAAACGGAAACCAACGGAGAGACAGAACCTCCAGCCAACCGCTCAGATACACAGATGAAAACAGAAACTGGTGGAGAGGACCGTGGAGGACCAGGACGGATACCAAATAATCACTCACAACCAAATATTAACGAAAACTCTTCAGATCCTTTTAAGACTGAAGCCAGCGATGACAATGATGCTTTGACCAAATATTCCGATTCTGGACCTGAAACTGATGACAGTGACAGCATCTGGAAGCAGACAGAGATACCAGAGCCAGGTGTAAGTCAGGATGGAAGCTGTAACCCTGGCAAAGAAAAATTCAGCTGCTCTGAATGTGGGAAACAGTTTCTATACAAGCTCTCCTTTAAGAAACACGCCAGAGTTCACAGCCAGGAGAAACCGCAGAAGCCCTTCGGCTGCCATGACTGTGGAAAGCGATTTAACAAAAAGTCTCATTTTGAGTCGCACATGAGGATCCACACGGGAGAGAAGCCGTTTGGCTGCCGTGAATGTGGTAAAAGCTTCAATGAGAGAGGAACTCTTTCAAAACACATCAGAATCCACACCGGGGAGAAACCATTCACGTGTAACGACTGTGGAAAACAGTTTCGTGAAAAAGGAGCACTTTCAATACACATGAGAGTCCACACAGGAGAGAAACCGTTCGCCTGTCCTTCCTGTGGTAAAAGATTTAGGGACCAAGGAACTCTGTGTAAACACATGAAAGTTCACACCAGGGAGAAACCATTCGCTTGTTACGACTGCGATAAACGATTTAGTGAACGAACAACGTTGCTGAAGCACATGAGAGTCCACACAGGAGAGAAACCGTTTGCCTGCAGCGACTGTGGGAAAAGTTTTAGTGAGCGAGGATCTCTGAAATTACACATGAGAATGCACACTGGAGAGAAACCATTCGGCTGCACTGATTGTCTGAGAAGATTTTCCCGGAGTTCTCATCTCAAGATGCACATCCGGAGAGTCCACACAGGAGAGAAGCCGTTCGGCTGTACTGACTGCAGTAAACGATTTAGTGAGCGAGGAAGTCTTTCTAAACACATTAGAGTCCACACTGGTGAAAAACCATTTCTCTGTAGTTATTGTGGAAAAAGATTCAATTATAAATCCCATCTTAATGTGCACATCCGGAGAGTCCACACAGGAGAGAAGCCGTTTGGCTGTGATGATTGTGATAAAAGGTTTAGTGAGAGAGGAAACCTTTCAAGACACGTGAGGGTCCACTCGAGAGAAAACCAAAAATGCAACACTCAACACATTTAAAGGAAACATCACCGACGAGCTTTGATCAAAATATAACAGGATTAGAGTATTATTATATAGTGAGACAGTGTATTCTATCCATCTTCTCTTTCAAGAGCTGTGTAAAACTTACCCCATCATATATATATATAACTTACCCCATCACCGTATACAGTACTTTCAACTAAAGCTCCAACAACAAACACCAAATATTTAGTTTTATTTTCAGATGTGTGTATTTTCCTCTTCTGCAGTACAGACATATAGAGTTGGTTCAGATCACCTCTTTTAGCCACAATCTTGTCACAAGTGGTGTTGAACTGGCCCGGGTTGGAAAACACTGCAAGTTTTAGCAGCTAATCTTAAATCTATTGTTTCTATGACTTGTTTAGTTAATGATACAAGGCAAGGCAGGTTTATATATAAACCACATCATGTACAAGACTAAATAAAGTGCTTTTAAAGTGCTTAATAGCTGAACGCTGCCTCTCCACATTTAGTTCCGACTCTGGGAACAGGAAGTAGACCTGACCCTGATGACCTGCGGGATCTGGTTGCTTCATAACAAACCAGAAGATCCTGAATGTTTTTTTGGTCCTAAACGATTCAGGTCTTTGTAAACTAACAGCAAGATGTTAAAGCTAATTCTTTGACAAACAGGAAGCCATTGGAAAGCTCTGAAAGCTATATGAAGTCCATTTTTCTTGGTCTTAGTGAGGTCTCGATGCAGCAGCGTTCTGGACTAGCTGCAGCTGACTGATGGACTTTTTAAGGAGACCTATTTTTCTATTTTTTTCTAAATCCTGCTGAGGCATCAGTCCTTCCACCCTCCATTTGTTCTTGAAGTGATAACAGGCAGACTTCTGTCGTAGAAAAATTAACCAAAACAACTGAGTGTTGGGGCTCAGATTCCTAATGGGGCTCTGTTCTCCTTCAAAGGGGTAAAAGGTGTTTAAGTCCAAAAAAATAATTTCTGGATGAGCCAGGGGCTGATGGTGGGGCAGGGGCCTCTGTTGGTGCGGATCGGGTACTGGGAGTTGATGTGTGGTCAGTGGAGGTGGACGTTGCATCGGTCAGGACTGACAGGGCTGGAACATGGGGTGGAGGAAATCCTCACCAGTTGGGGCTTGTCCTCCTGTAACTCCAACCAGGGTCCAGGAGTGCCTCCTTATGGGTCAGTGTGCAGACTTGTACTCTGCTGATGTCGTCACAAAGTCTGATTGGCCTGCCTCTATCAGTTATGGCTGCCTTTACTCCCCGTTATAGAGGGCGAAGCCTGATTGACCACCTCATTTAGCTAAGGCCCAAATCCTCTCCAAAGCCCAGCCTTTGCTCCAAAAAAGTTTTTCTCAAGTCAAATGCTTCTCACCAGGTCAGTTCTCTATTTGAGTTTGTTGGACCGTAACCACAGACATGCTAATCAGCATCAGCCCTCCCTTCTCTGCAGTCTAAGAGAGGTTAGAGGCTAAAGACTTTGTCACTTTGCTGGTCATTTGGGTCCAGATTGCGAAGAAGGGATCCTGCTGACAATGCCAAGATTGTGGTGGAAAAATGAGGCAAAACAACTAAGTCTTGATGAAAGAGGTTGATTACAGTACTTCTGTACAGAAGGAGAGCAACGCATGATGTCAAAGGCAAACCAAAATGTTCTGCCTACAGTGAAATCCTGTGTGAAGAGAGTTCAACTCTTCATCAGGTGTGTGTGGAAGGTTTCTTAACTTGCAGTCTGCTAACGAGTTTCTACTTCTTTTTTACTGCATGAATACACAATTTCTCAGTCTCCTAATGAGCTTCTACAGATACAAATGAGATATACTTGTAAAATATACTTTTAAAACAATAATACAGTGATTATCCCATTAGCATACCATCGTTATTAAAATTGTTCAGATGTGCCTCCTCTTAATGTGACTGAATAAATCCAGGTCTGAGCCAGGGGCAGATCCTTAAATTATACTTAGAAAAACAAATCACATGTCTGTCCAAAAGCTGTTAATAGGTCCCTACATCAAAGCTCCTGCTCTGCAGCTGCAAGCGTTGGTGCATCGCAGGCACATGTAGGAGGTCATCTGGTGTGGAGCACCTGAGCCACCAGTTTTCTCCATCTGAAGTCGGTGTCTACCCGTCATGTTCTAACACAACGTTAAATTAAATGTGGAATTAATGAAATTGTTACGGGTGCTGCTCATTGCTGACACCTGTGGCTCGTCCTGTATGCAAATGCCAGGCCCTGATGTCTGTTCGGAGTGTCTAGACCCGACACACCCCTAGTCTCCTCCCCGCTGATTGGCTCATCACCCAGCCAACCACACTGCAGCTTGCCAAAGTCCCGGAAATAAAAGGCTGCTGCAGAGATCATTCAGGAGGGAGAAGCTAGACAGAACAGGCTGCTTCCCCTCACTTTGGCAGATTTATGGTTGCCTTGTGTGTTACAGACTATTTCGTATTGATGGCAGGGTTAAAACCTGGCTGTTGGTGTTTCCTGTGGGGATATAATAATAGTCTTGTTAGTTTGGGCTTACCTTTGTGTTACACACAGTTTGGGTTCGAGCTGCGCTCCTTATTAGTGTGTGTTCTGCTATTTTGTTATCTTTTGTGTTAAACCTTTGACTCGTGTTGGGCTAACTTAGCCTATTCGTTTGTGACTGTAGCTTATTTGGAACTGCGGCACCTTTTGTTATTTAGTTATCAGGCCAAGTTAGGGGCACACATACATTTTGTATGGTTTACTCGGCAGGTTTTGTGTATGGTTTTAGATTAAACCTTTTCTATTCCTTTCAGCATGTTTCACTAACCCCAACACTTGTTTATGTTTGATTTCAGGTTTTTATTCTTTATGCTTCTGACAATAAAATGTGCTGTATTTCACTTTTACATCCGTCCACGACGTACCTTTGTGTTGCGCCCAATCAAACCCCTGAATTGGGACAAAACAAATGATGAGTGGTCACAATTTAACACGTCCATTAATCTCATGCTGATAATGACTTCCATGTGGTTTGTTGGAGCATATTTCCATATTTAATTCTTTTTAATTAGACTAAACAACAGCAGTTTATGCAGCATTTAGATATGAAAACCAAAGTTTGGATAGTCTCTGTTTCAGGAGCTGAAGTTTCAGTGACAGTCCTGTGATCAGCAGCAATTAGACTGATCAATTAAACGGGTTATATCCTTATTGTCGCACTCGGGAAATAACAGCCTACAGTGAGAATAAGAAGACTGAATATAACTGCTTGTGTGACTCATAGATGTCAAGTATAATTTCTGGTTCACATTGTTACAGGTTCTTTATTATTATGTAATATAAAGCTTACAAGTTACAAGTGCAGTGACGTGCATGTGAAACAGTGAAATAATGTGTTTTTAGTAACAGTCTACAGGTGTGTTACAAGGTCAGCAAAAGATTATGTATATTCAATAATAGAGAAACACTGTGAAACTGTATCAAACAATTAAAATTGTCACTATAATTTTAGATATATTAAAAGCAAAGTTGATCTTGTAGTTGTCTTCAGTATTGAGAACCAGTGCAGAAGCATTAGATTTGGATGTTTGTGAGATGTTTTTCTGCACTGATATCTGTCTTGTGCTGTAATTTAAGTTCTTTTTCTGTACTTATTTTGAGGAATCCTTTTAAAATTGAATCCTAAATACTGTCTGTTTTCTTCTAAGGGTTAAAGATACTGTAAATAGTTTTAAACGGGTTTTGTGGCTCTTTTGTTAACTTTGTTTACATGTTGGGATTTTCACATATGGTACTGAGGATGTTTAGGCCTCGTTTCCACCAACGGTTGCCGGTCGGGACAGATCTGGTTTGTAAACTGTAATCTGATTGCTTTTCCACAGCCAACCGTAACCTTACCTGAGAGGCAGAGTATTAGTCGGATAGCGATAGATGCCTCAGCTACGTGATAGCGTGACGCCATCACAACGCTTTTCTTAAAGTAGAACCAAGACACAGGAGAAAGACGTCATCCAGCAGTTTGTGTTCTTTCTTCTTGGCGGTGCTTTGTAATGCCATTTTAAACAGAGATTTAATCAATAAATGAAGAATATGTTCTAAACAAGGAGCTGTTTTTGCTTTATTTTTATGCCATGAAGTGACTCAACCAATCACTGGAGTGTATCAAACTCCACCCTTTTGGGTCGGGTTGGTTAGACTGGTACCCCAGTGGAAGGGTCCCAACAACGAAGGACGGGTCGGGTCGGATGTTAGGGTACCATTCCCAGTTTTCGAGTGTGGAAACACAAAAAATGCATCCCAACCTGCACCAGTTGGTGGAAACGGGGCTTTAGAGCCACCCTGCCCCGACCTAATGCCAATCGTTTACCACCCAGTAACAAATTTTCTAGATCCGCCACAGTCTGAATCCATGACTACTCCCAGATTTCTGGCCTGGTTGTTGGTTTTTAGCATCACTGTTTGAAGCAGAGTGCTGACCTCTAATCTTTGGCTCCAAAAACAGTTTCAGGAAAGAAAAAATGTTTAGTGAGCGATTCAGAATAAGTCAATAACAGAACGAGGTTTAATCTGGTTCTGGAAGAGATCTTAAAAAAGTCATAGTCAAGGCACCATGATGGATCTTTATTTCTTTGCTGGCGCTTGATAGAACCAGCTCACTGCCTGAAACGTAAATACTTTATTTAAGAGTTCGTAACAGCCAAATAGTTGATGTTCACCTCTTCTCTGTGCAGCAGTTCTAAGCTGTTACAGACCATACTCTGTCTCTTATAATTTAAGATGTGAGGCTGTACTTCTGTTCTTTAGATATTAAGTTTAAAGACAAGAAAACTTGAGGCACTCATGGATGAAACCATCCGAATAAGTTGTAGGATTTAGAGCTGCTAGGGCTTCAGTGCAGGCTAAAGCTAAGGGGAACCCCTACTATCTCTTTTGGACCTAAGTCCATTATTATTATTATTATTAAAATAAGTGAGCTTGGAATTTTTTTTAATAAATATCATAATATCATTATAAATATATAATGGCTCTTGTAAGAAGCTGACCTGTCATTTCTTGTATAAGAATAAGAATAAGAGTAAGAATAGAAAGTCTGAGTCTTCACGTTTTCTGTTATTGCTCCGCATATGAGCGTAGGACTTTGAGGCAATCGCGCTCTTGGGCGGAAGCGGAACTGGATGTGGTGGGGGGGACAAATTACACCACTGCACCGGAAATAGGAAGTGAAAGTGATCGAGCCCATTAAAAAAAGCGTAGTTGCACACATTTACACATTTTATTTCTTAATAACCCTTCGGGAGAAATGTTTTACCGAGCGATATGTTTGTAGTATCAGGTAAAATATCTCGGAAGGATTTTTGCTTACTGTAATTTGTTCAGGGGAAAACAAAACAAAAAGTGATGTTTGTTAGCATGTGGCTAATTGTTGAGGTCCTGTATCGAGCCTCCAGCAGAGGTTTCACGTTTCTGCAAAACAGTTATTGCTGTTAACAGTTAATGTAGTAAGATGTTCAAGAAGCAAAATTGTGAAAAACAGTAGCCAAAGAAAAAGCTAAGAAGTAAAACGAAGCTAGGAAAGACGACGGGAGAAAACAAGGATAAAGATCGGTGTGGCCTTTACTTGGTGGAAGTCACTGATGAGGGGCAAAGTTTTTTCTTCTGGACAGGTAATTCAATCCACCAGTAAAAGCTCATTTTTGATAACACATAGAAAATGGGCGTAAAGCATTATAGCAGCAGCTATAGTCACATATCATTATATCCTTTTGCCTTTCGCTTGTTAGTTTCTTTTCCTCCGCTTAGTAATATGCTTAAATTCAGCGGGTCGTAACTATTTCGCTTGAAAATAACTGATTTAATGGTTGATTTTTGTGTAGCTCCAGTTTCAGACAGTTGTATTAGAAAAGCGGCAGAAAATCTAAAGTTATACACCCTAAAATCTGAAGAAAAGAAAAAAAACACAGAAAAATCTCCGATTTGCAGACAAGTAATTAAAATAAGAGAAGAATCACAGGTGGAACTGGGATGCCTCAAAGAAGGAAACTTCAACCTGATGATCCCAGAGGGCTGGATTTGGTGCCCTCCATACCCGCAGAATCCACATCAGAACTGGAGCAGACACAAAACAGACACAAAGATACCAGTAAGTCACTCACATCTATTCATTTGTACTGTAGCATATTAACAGTTTTAGGCACGAATACTAGTTCATTGCAAACCATAAAAGTGTCCAAGGGATACATTTCAAGGTCTCCCCTCCCAAATTTTTCAGTTTTGAAAGAAAATTCTTATGAATGGATTTTCAACAGTTTTTATTTGGTAGACCTTTACGTGACTATTTTTTTTTAATCCTGCAAATGCAAAAATGCACATTTTAAATAAGTATATACCATTTTCTGCGTGTTGGAGGATGTCAGAATGAAGCTAATGGTGGTGTGCTAGATGTTTGCTTTGACACCGACAGGTGGAATATGAATTTAAGGAACTATTTTCCTAAAGTAGCAACCGGTTTTAATTATTTGCCATTGTGGCATGGATCCTTGCAGCTCAGGATGTAAGGACAGTCCCATGTGAAGTAATAACAGTGACTTCTGGTATATACCTGTTTCACGCAGGGAATATTGGGATTAAAATAATGCCGCTTATTTGAGGTCATACAGCTGTCTGATCATCCACTAAACCTTTCTTCTCTGTTAGATCCACGTTAATGCAACTGATGTCACTTCATTGTCTTTAATGCACATTTATCTTTCAGTGTTGCCTGCATATGTCCAGCCGCTGTTGGTGATTAAGGAAGAGGTTCCCTGGTCCAGTCTGGACCCAGAACCTCTACACATAAAGGAGGAAGAGGAGGAACTCTGGACCAGTCAGATTGGAGAAAAGCTTGATGGAAAGGAGACTGACATCAGCAGGTTCTCATTCACTGCTGTTACCGTGAAAAGTGAAGATGATGAAGAGAAACCTCAGTCCTCACAGCTTCATCAAATCAAAACTGAAGATAGCAGAGACACAAAACCTCCAACTAGCAGCTCAGATATACAGATGAAAACAGAAGCTGATGGAGAGGTCTGTGGAGGACCAGAACCAACCATGAACCTGGATCCAAACAATTATTTACAACAAAATACTGATGAAAATGAGTTTTTTGAGGCTGAAGTTAGTATTGATGACGATGAAGACTATTGGCAGGATCCATTGTCAGATTCTGAATCCGAAACTGAAGACGGAGACCCTGATTGGAGGGAGACCGGAGAACCTAATTCAGGTGTAAACGAAGATTTAGGTTGTAGCGCTTCAAAAAAGTCCGTCACCTACTCTACGAGTGGTGAAGACTGTGAGTCGTCTCTCAAGTCCAACAAGACAGTCCACGCAGGGCGGCAGATGTTTGTCTGCAGCTACTGTGGCAAAAAAATTATTTATGAGTCAGATTTTAAGAAACACTTACGAGTCCACACAGGAGAAAAACCATATCACTGTGACATTTGTGGTAAAGGTTTTAGCCAGCGGGGAACTCTTTCAAATCACATGAAGGTCCACACAGGGGAGAAACCTTTCGTGTGCAATGATTGTAGAAAAAGATTTAACAAAAGGGCACATCTGGAGATGCACATGAGAATTCACACCGGAGAAAAGCCATTTAGCTGCAACATTTGTGGTCGGAGATTTCATCGAAACGAGCATCTGAAGACGCACGTAGGAGTCCACACGGGAGAGAAACCATTCAGCTGCCTTATCTGTGCTAAAAGATTCACCCGAAACACACTGCTCAAGACGCACATGCGAGTCCACACTGGTGAGAAACCCTTTGCTTGCAGTGACTGTGGAAAAAGATTCAACCAACGTGCAAATCTTAAAACGCACATGAGAGTCCACACAGGAGAGAAACCTTTCAGCTGCGTCGTTTGTGGCAAGAGATTTAACCAAATCTCAAATCTTAAGACACACGTGAGAGTCCACGCAAGGAGGAAGCCGTATCCGTGTGATGAGTGTGGAAAGAAATTCAACACGGAGACGCACCTTAAAACACACATGAGAGTCCACAAGGAGAAAAACCGTTTGGCTGTGATGATTGTGAAAGATTATTTTGACAAAAACACAGCTATTTAAGGAATTTTGACCTTTAAAAAAAAAAAAGGTTGTGACTATTTGTAAAATTTTAAACAAAAAATCTGAAAGTATTTTTTGACATTGAAGACGTATGAATCTAAAATATTTTCATTTGTCACCAGCTTCACCAGTTTAGTGACAGATGACAATTTGGGGAAACATTTGAATCAATTTTTATTAACGTTATATAGAATATTCCTTCAGTATTTTGGAATGATTATCAAAAGAAAAGACAACAAAAGTTAAACTGGTTTCTTTTTCAGAAAATGCAGCAAATGTGTTTATCAGCCTGTAAACATGTAAACTATCTAAAACGATTCATAATTAAAACCATTTATAATATTCACTGCAAGAGATGGGTCATTGTAACGTTTTTTAATAGTAGCTGGAATAAATTCAGTAGTTTGTGACCACCATCATCATATAGAAATGTGATTTTATCTGGTGTTGATGCATTTCCACCACCACGAAGGGGAAGTAATGCATAGAACTGTTTGCCAACCACATGAACACAAATGAAAAAGAACTGCTTGACCACTTCCTGGTGTATCCGTGTGAGATTTGATGTTCAGAATCATGTAGAACTGAAGACAATGGCTATCAAACACTTGTGTGTGGAGATCTTCTAGGTGAACCGTGGATGTTATATATCAGGACCACGCCATGTAACTCTTCACCTTTCTTTTGTTTTTATATTATGTATGAAACACTTTGTAATAAGAATGACAGCATATGAAATATAAATCATTGGCAAAATAAATGATGAGTTTGTGTATTGAAGTGCAAAACTGTTGTCTTTCCAGGGTTTGTTAGAAATCCAAGAATATTCAAATGTTTCCTGAGTTATTTATACATACATGAAGGCAAGGCAGGTGTATTTGTACAGCACATTTAATTTACAAGACCGTTCAAAGTGCTTTATATAGAACAAAAGCATTGCAGCAGGGTGCAGAAGAAGCCTTAAAAGTAAATTAAATGGCAACAACCCAGCAGCCCTCAGCTCCCGGGGAGGTGGCTGCATTAAGAACATAACTAAATGGTGCTTCTCCAAATGTTTTAGTCACCACTTTACAATCTAATAAAAGACCAACCAGTGACTACCTGAGTGCTGTGGACGGGTCATAAACTGAAAGTTTGATAAACATTTTGGACTGAGACCATTTAGACCTTGAGAAACGAATAAAAGAACTTTAAAATCACTCTGGAAGTGCGCGGGAAGCTATTACAGAGAGTTTAAGTCCTTTCTGGTCCTTCTCAGGACACAGCAGTTGAATTTTGCAGCATCTGTAATGTATTTAGGTTTTTATGAAAATCTGAAAAAAGGGCAATAATTGATTCTGCAGGTAATAAAGGTATGGATCATTGTCTCCCTGCACTGGGTTTAGAGAGGATCTGGCTCATTCTGGCAATATTCTTTAGGCAAAGGAACCATGTCTACTTTATATTTCTAATATTAGATATAATTTTAGATATAGTTTTTATGCCTTTTGAATGGTGACTTTTCTCTGCTTTCAAAACTTATAGAGGTGATGGTAAGGGTGTGGTGAGTACCTTCCGATAGGTAATGATGGGTTTGTGTAGAAATGGTCATGTTTCCTACGTAGAACTATAAAACCCACAAAAACTAGCTTCGTATTTTTACCATCCACAAAGTTCAGCCAATCATATAGTCTAAACTTTGTCTATCATATAGTGTGACGTCAAGTTAAGGGAAAAGGTGAGAGGCAACAGTAAAACCAAAAAACAATAACAGAACTTTTTAGTCGATTGTTGTTCTTTTTTCTAAACACCAACTCGTGTGAGCATATGAGGCACTGAAAACTAGATTTAAAATAAATTGAAAAAGTCTCGATGCCATGAAGGTAACTAAGGAAATATTACAGGCCACGGTGTTAATTATTAGCCACATTTTTCAGAAACAACATAAACAATTTGATAAAAATAATTTATTTTCTCAACAACTTAATATGCAAGGGCTACAGAGACATTCAGCAAAACCATATCAATTATTTCATATTATAGAACTTCGCTTTATGGGTGACACAAGGTCAAAGTGTTGGCATACACTGGTTAATTTTCATCGCCACCATCGAGGTTCTCTTGAAATTGATGGTGTCTTGTAACAGTATGAAGCAACACCAAACATATCCCATCTCCAAATAACAAACTGAACAAATTTTGAATCAGTCTCCTCACTATTGGTGTTTTAGTGTAACTCGAAGTCTTTTATACTATAAAAATAAATTCTATTTGTAATAATGACAGGCAGTTTTTTTAACTGATCCTTTGCATTGATCAGATTTATTTATTTATTTTTACATGTCCACACAATGATGTCAGTTGTTTTAATGAATTTATTAACTGGTTGACATGTGCACCTCCAGCTTTAGACAGCTGTTCCAGAAAAACAGCAGAAGATCCAGCTCATACGTCCCAAACGCAGAGGAAATTTATGAAAATATATCTGAACTGCAGACAAGGATCAAGAAGTTGGAGATCACAAGTGAAGAGGGATGCCTCAAAAGAAACATCTACCACATGACCCGAGAGGGATGGGTTGGCTGCCCCCCATATCTGCAGCATCTTCATCAGAAATGGGGGAGACCCAGGACAGCAAAGATCTCAGTAAGTCACACACATTTGTAGTTCCAAGAGTTCCATCAGATGATGAGACCTGGGGTTGTCGACACCTGAATATCTCTATACAGGACTGTCTCAGAAAATTAGAATATTGTGAAAAAGTTCTTTATTTCCTGTAATGCAATTAAAAAACATGAA